>JAYJMF010342778.1:0-12488 GCA_036873715.1 Salvia sclarea
TTGATATAATAATTATTATATTTAAATAATAAATTTAAAAATATTTTTCCCGTGCATAGCACGGGGCAAATACTAGTTTATAAGTAATTGAAATCGAGTTTTGAGCAAACTTGAATTGATAAATCTAAGCTTGATTACGCTTGTTCAAATTGCATATTTGTGTGTTGCATATGATAGGGTAATTTTTGGCCAATGCAATGCAATTGGATACTGCCATGCTATCTCATGCCCACCTTCCTTATCATGCTAACTTGGGTTAGATTTCTTAATGTCATTTTATTTATTTTCTCTTAAATTGCTTTTAAAGAATTTAGTTTTTGGATCGATTAATATTTTCCCATTTGATTTTTGTACATAATAATAATAACAATAATAATGACTGTAATAATCTATGAGGCCCATCGAGTGTCAAAAACTCTTGGGAATTAGACTATCTTCATCCATGATTTTTTCACAATCTAATTTTTAATATAATATTCATTTATCTCTCTTCCACATACACAATCTGCAATCTATATCATTTTACTACTCCATCAATATTTTTTTCACAATCCAATATTTTAATATAATATCAATTTCTCTCTCTTCCACCTACACAATATTTGAATATAATACCATATTTATATCTTCTAATATTACTTTTGGACACTTGGTCAATAAAGTGGTCCATGATTTATTTTGCATCTAAGATTGGTCAATGGATCAAGATAAAAGAAATCATCTTATATTTTATTTTTAATTTTCTTTTATGTTATATCTTTTGTATTTTTGTATAGAAGATTGTGAAAAGTTCATGGATGGGGGAATTCTTACCCCTTGGGCTCTTGGATATGGCATTTTCTTTTATTTTCTCTACAGACAGTGTGGATTTGTTAAAAAAAAAGTACATTGGCCTTTCTTTAACATGAATCCTACTAAAAAATCAAAATATAAATTAATGAAAATATAACAAAAGAAAATTATTTTAAGCATTTACAATATTTTAATTCTGAAATACAGAGTTCAGGATATTTTGAACAAAATGACCTCCAATTTTCATTCATGATATGCACAAAAATCATATTCCAGAAAAAAAAGGTGAAAGTACAACTTACGAATAACAAAATCAAATATTGACTATTTTTCCTTTTTGTCACTGTGTCCTTCTCTTGCATCGTCTCGTTTCCCTCTCAAACTCAACACTCACAGTCATGGCTGCTGTTTCTAAATTCTAAGCGACGGTAAGAAGAATTCCCCCCTTTTGTGACTATATATTCTTTTAATTCCTCTGCGAATATCGAGTACCGTGGCTAGATTCTCTCACAACATTTTTTCTATTATAATTATTGTAAAAATCGCCCAGTTTTCTTGAATGCATGATGATGATTTCTTCGGCGATTCTTTAATTTAACTTGTAAAGAGCTTCTCCTGCATATGGTATGTACATTTGAAATTTTGTTGCCCTACATTTCCTGGCAACAACTTTTTGGCTTCATTTTTTAAATTTTATTTTTAATTTCTGTTTCATATTCTTTGGGTTTTATTAGGGTTTATGGGTTAATGCAGTACAGTTGAGTTGAATCCATTCGTCTCCCCTCTTTCTGCGTGTTTGTTCGCGCGGAGAAATTATCTTTTCCGTCTACCTTTGCACGCGCCTTTGTTATTTTGACTACGTTAATGTTTTTGTCTTTCATTGTGGAAGGTGGAGTGTTTTTGTTGCATGGGTAGCGTTGTTCCATTAGTATTGTGTTCAATAATATGCGAATTCATGTTCCAATTTCTATGTGGGTAAAGGCGTAAAGCTTGCAAGTTTTCAGCTGTGTGGTATTTTGTCGAGCTGATCAATTTAAGTCTCCAGTATAAGTTTTTAGCTTAACATGAACTTGTTTGCACTTTATCTGGATATACTTGTCTGGCTGATGTTTAAGATTTTTGGCCCAATGCCTAGAATTTCCAGTTGCCTATAAGCTTGAAAACTTCTTCTTGAATTTTTACCAAGCTAAATTTTAGATGAGTTTAAGAGCTTGTTTGAGTGAAAGGGTTCAATAGCTGATGGGCGATTAAAAGGAAACCTCATTTGTTTGTTACAACTTTGAGAATCTGCTGCAATCATTAATTGAACGATTGCACATGAGCAGCATTGAAAGTGAATTTCGTTTGGTTTCTTGAGGAAATTATATCATGGCTTTTTGTGTCATAGTTTGTGGTTGATGTTCTTAATTTATTAACATGCAAAAATATTTGTAGTCCTATTTTCTCTGTCCTGGTATGAACATGTGTGCATTTTGTAGTTAATGTATATACAATACATAATATTCCATATATGCCTAACTTTGATAATTCCTTATTAATAGTAGTATCATTTAGCATGTTCTATTTGCAGTCTTAGCATACGCTGATTAACATTATCTTATAATTTCAGTGTCTTACGGTTATGAAAAAAAGAATGTTGGTTTGAGCATTATGGACTCATATTGCCTGGCATATTCTTTGTTTGTGAAGATTGCTTCCATTTACATGCTTAGCACGTGCTGCGTCACGTATAGAGAAAATATAGCACCTTAACTTTTGTATCTTGGTACCGGTATTAAAAAGGATGTAAAGAAAATAAGAAAGCAAAGTATCATGTGTAGATGTTCTTATGTAAAATTAGGGGTTTAAGAGTCCTATCAATTATTGATTTGTCTTGCTACCATTTCTGCCACTGTTATGAATGTTATGAACCGGTTCTAGTGAACTTTTAATGTGATTGTATTTTCAAATAACCCGACTTTGCGCTATTTACTGTGGTATTAAGGAACTCTGTTGAATCACCTTAAAGTCCAGTTCAGTTAGGTATTAAGTGTACTTGCTCGTAAGTGATTTTCTGTTACAAGTTGACCTTTATATGTTCAATTCCATTTGAGTATGCTTTCTGTTGCTTCTATAATCTGGGGTGTCTACTGTCTAGAATCAAAACTATATTTGTAGGGTGACAAAGTGTGCCTTCTGTGTTGTGATTGCTTAAAACCCTCTTGGCAAGTTTGAAATGGTGAGGAACCAAAGTCCTCTTTTATGGTACACCACTGCACAGATCTGGTCTACTGTTTATCACCTACTTATGGGATATTCTTCACAGACATAATAATGCTTATTAGTTTTTGTGATGTGCTATGTGGTAACAGTGCATTGTTTAAACTGGCTATTGTGACCCTTGCCCATTTTTTATTTCTGGGCAGTTTATATACTCCTTGCACGACCTAAGTTGTGATTTGCTGATATTCTCACTGGCCACTTCTGTTTCCAACTCAAGGAAAATACTTCTTTACATGATTTATCATTTATGGTCCACAAAATTCTTGGAAATTTCTTCTCTTAGAGTGAAAAAACTTCCTAGGCATGCCACTTCTGTAACTTTGTTAATTCACATCTTAGGCCCATAACACTGGTCCGAGCTAATGACCTTGATAGCTAGTAGTTCATGTTCATATTCACTTTTTGGGAAATGCCAAGTCTCTAGAGTAGTTTATTTCTCCAATGTAAACTAGGTTTGACTTCCTCCATAGAATCCAAGTGATAAGCAGTACCTTTATTCTATTTAAATGCTCAAACTTTATGTTGCTTACGAATTTAGCCTGGTGTTTTTAGAGCCTAATAGTGGCTTGTTCTTCCTTACCTTTTTGTGCTGTATAGTTTGTCAGTACATTGATATTGTGGAGGGTTTGAATTTCTGCACCTGCCTTCAAATTATTAATGATCGGAGTGCAATTTCTTATGTTGGGTTTGTCTGCTTGGATGTTTGTGCATTTGAATGATGTTTTGATTTGAGAAAGCACTTAGTCTAGCTCGTTATTGTTCACGTGAAGTTGAACCTGGAGTTGAATGAACATAGCTGGTTTGAAGTGCTGGCTTTTCCAACCAGCACTAAGTACTAATTATAAGTATACTATTACATGTTTTCTTAGCTATTGCTTATTCTGCTTGCTAGAAAAGCTTAAGGATTGTTGGTGCATTGGAAGGTTAAGAAATTGATATATAAAAATCGGTTGAGATGAGTACAAAAGCTAGAGTTGGCAGTGCCTTTCGTGCTATGAAGGATATTGGAATCCCTGAAGCTAAGGTGAAGCCAGTACTCAAGAATTTGCTAAAATTGTATGATAAAAATTGGGAGCTTATTGAAGAGGAGAATTATAGGGCGCTTGCTGATGCAATATTTGAAAGAGAAGAAGCAGAAGTAAGTGATATATACTGAACAACCAGCTTTCTGTCGTCTATTGAAGTTCTGTTTTCATAACTGAGTTAGTTGTTTAGTTGGTAGCTTGTTGAAAATGGTTCAATCAAGAGTGCTGACTTTGTTGATGCTTATTCTCATTCAGGCAAGTGAGAATTCGAAGAAGACCCAGGACAGGGAAGTATGTTATCTTTCAATGGAAGTGCTTATATTCCAATCCTTGTAGAGCTTTTGTTCTTTCAGAATTACCTCTGCTTGTTAACTATAGCAATTAATTATGCAAGAGACTTTTATATGCTTATATTTTGTACTTATCTTTCAGGCTGCTGGGCGTTCCAAAAAGGCAGTAAATATTGAAGTAGGTTATCCATTTTGCACCAAATCAGGCCTTAAAATTTCAATATCCGACTGATAGTTATAATTTTATTATGATACACTTCGTTAAATTTAATTTCCTTGATTTCGTGATACTCCAATATAGAAGAGGCTGGAGGAACAATCTCGGGAAACTGAAGAGTCGACACGGCCTTTAAAAAGGTTGCGACATAAACACCAAGATGGTCAAAGCTCCTCTGTTGCAGCTACTGCTAGTGATCCTATGATCCCCCTGATCAGGCCTAAAGATGAACCAACTGAACTACCTAATACATGTCCCCCAGAGGTAACTGCATCTCAAGGCTTGGTTGTGTCACCTCAACCCAGTGCTGAAAATGAAAGGACTGAGCCTCAGTTGCTCCATAATACGAAAGGAAAGCAGCCTATTTTTCCTGATTCCTCGAATGCTCGTGAGGCATGTGACCCCTGCCAGCCTAATAGCGTCACAAGTCCTTCTCATTCTATGAAGCTCAGAGACAGAGGAAAGCAATCCGTCTGTCCTCAAATATCAACTGGGGAAAAGAGTTCATTGCCTCATAATAGTTCTCCCCGGGCTACTTGTAATAAAGGGTGGAAAGTTGTACGTGGTACTGTTCCAGTTCCCAAACAGAAGCGTGTTTCAAGTATTCCTTTAATAATTCCTAAAGAAGAGCCTGTTACAGATGACATGCCACAATATGTGCTTCCTATTGCTGTCATTAATCCAGGTTGGCATTTCCTCCATGGCTGAGTGATAATATGGTTTCTAGATCTTGCTTTCTTTTTTACTTTAAACTGGCATTAGTATGTCGGTCAAGTGTTTAGTCTCAGCTGAATGCCTTTCTCATTGCTCATGTACTCTGTGCCATTAGAATCTCTTGGATCACGAAATCTACTCATGCAGTCATATGTGCCCCAGAGACTCTTAGTTTTATTTTCTTGTCTGAACTCTAAAAGCAATGCATGTGGCTATTTGTTAGTTTTCATTTGTAATATTGCTGTATTAGGATGTTAATATTAATTCCAGGGAGTCATGGTTGATTATGGTCCAGTACTTTCTAGATTCTGATTATTTTTTTATGTGCTAAATGTGAAGGGGTGTGGTTGTTGTGTAGCTCTTAGTATTATGTTTCAAGGATCCTAGATTAGAACTTTTGAGATGTCCAACTACAATTCAGTAACCTTCCTTTCATGTAACATAATGACCCATTAACCATTTTGCTGTATGTTAATTACTGCTCTGCCACTATGTAAGAAACTTCTCCAGAAGTTGTAGTTTAATATTCACTGTCAGTATCGTTGTAAATTATTTACAGAGCCATCCATTGAAGGAGATTTATCGGATCGGAATGGTGCAATTAGAGAACTGTCTTGTCATCAACCGTCAGCTTCACCATCTATAAATGAAAAAGAAAGAAATGAGGGAACTGGCATTCTAAATGGAGCAAGAAGAAATGGTGAGCTTGAACTGGTGTCAAGTCAATTTGCTTCTAACCTAGAGATTGCTTCCTCGCCTTTTGGGGAGGTGAAAATCTCCTTGAGCTGCAACTTGGGTCTTGTAAGGCCTGATTTCCACATGCCTAGTCTTGAAACAGTCTTACAGTCAGTGGAGGAAAAATATCTCAGATCATACAAAACCTCGGATCCAAACTTTTCTGTGATGAATATTATGAAAGAAATTTGTCAGTGCTTTCTAAATTTAAGATCAGATCAGAATAGTGTGGGCCCTTCAACCATAGACGTCCATCCTACTCCAGCCATTGACTTACCGAGTAAATCTTCTGCTACTGATGATCTTGGTGCTGATAGACTGCAGTTAAGTTGTTTAAATGGAGCAAATGATCCCCAGTCTAATACTGAGTTACCTTTACTCGAGCTACCACTGGTTATGTCTTGCAATGGCACAGATGATGGCTGTCATCTGGAGGTGAGGGATGGTGGGGATGACCATGGAACCCATACTGAGAACGAAGAGCATCATGTAGAAGAAACAAATGGTCTGAGCTTGGTGGTTTTTGAAACACCTGAAGTGATCAAGCCTCTGCTTGATGTTTTTGACATAGCAAAGGGAAAAGAAAAGGTTATAATATCACTGGTGAATGAAGTAAATAGTGAGTCCCCACCATCCTTCTACTACATACCTGAAAATGTGGTTTTCCAAAATGCTTGTGTCAATTTCTCCTTGGCCCATATTGGAGATAGCAGTTGTTCTGCTTGCTCTGGGAATTGCTTGTTATCATCTGCACCTTGCGCATGTGCACAATTAGTCGGAGATGAGTTTGCATATACCACAGATGGTCTTGTTAATGAGGGATTTCTAAAAGAGTGTATTTCCATGAAACGTGATCTGAAGAAACAGAACCAGTTTTTCTGTAAAGAATGTCCTGTGGAAAGATCGAAGAGTGAGGATATCCCTGAACCATGCAAAGGTCATCTGGTGAGGAAGTTCATCAAAGAATGTTGGTTGAGATGTGGCTGCAATAAACAATGTGGCAATCGTGTGGTGCAGAGAGGAATAACTCGCGATTTACAGGTAGCAATTTACTGCTGATTACAGCAATTCATTGTATGGAGTTAACAAGTATCCACGTCCTTCCACAATAATTACACAATTTTCTCCATATGTTTTTCTTGTCTGAGTGTGATCAGGTTTTCATGACCCCAGAAGGAAAAGGGTGGGGTCTGCGTACTCTGGAGGACCTGCCAGAAGGTGCTTTCATTTGTGAGTTTGTAGGAGAAGTTTTAACCAATTCAGAGTTCTTTGGTCGCATGAGGAGCGCCACACAGGAGAAATATTCATATCCTGTGGTTCTGGATAATAATTGGGGTGCTGAAGCAAAGCTGAAAGACGAAGAAGCGCTTTGTTTAGATGCTTCAAATTATGGAAATGTTGCAAGGTTTATTAACCATAGGTAAGTTTATTTCAGTATTGAACGTGTGTAGCAGTTATTTGTTGTGTTTGTTTCTGTCTCTCAATATAAAAGTTTCAGTTGAGATATCAGGCTGAGTCAGATCAGCTAGATTCAAAATTGGATAAATGGCTTCATAAAACTCTGTTCATAACCAATGGCATTTTGGTTGTTGAAACTACTTATGTTCTGTATGATTGAGTGTTGATCTTCCTTCACTTGCACTGCCTGTGCTGGTGGAAATCTACTTGCTCAAAGAATTTTTTGTGCTCAAGTAAGTTGAGTACCTTCTGAAAATAAAGCATCTGTCTTTCTCGAATTCCATTTGTTTTCCAAAGTGAAGATCCAGGAAGATTGTCCTTTAAAGATATATCGATTTTTCTGATTCAAATTGTAGATTTTCTTGACATCTGTTTTCCTTTGCTACCATTTTAGATGTTATGATTCAAGTTTAGTTGAGATACCGGTGAAAGTGGAGACATCTGACCACCTCTACTATCGTGTAAGAAGTCAGATTATACTTAAGTTATATTTTACCTTGTTGCTGTCTTTTTGAGTTGTTTGAGACCAAGTTTCTGGATGAAGTTATTGGATGTGTCTCTATATGCAGCTCGCTCTGTTCACTGCAAGAAAGATAAAGGCCATGGAAGAACTCACTTGGGTAGGTCTAACTATTTCATCAGTTATGCTCTATATATATTTCCTTTCTGTTGTAAAGACTAAAGAAGCATAACCTGACAAAACCCCAAATCAGCAAGGATAAATTATTACTGAGGGAAAATAATGTTATGACCAATCGTGATTACGAAAATGCTTAATGCCTAAACACTGTTTTAAACCCCCTGGAACGGGAAATATTGCATATAGGCTTGTAGATAATTCTGTTGTTTTATTGGGAGGCAAAAGTTACTTGAGACTTAAGAGCTCTTTCCTTTTCTTTTGAGTCAATTATTGTGATAGTTTTTATTTGATTTTGGAGGTATACCAGTGTATCAAAATTGAAGATAGGTACGGAGTAAAGACAGATTAGGGGGAATAGTAGGATGCCAGGATATAATCCTAAATTGAATTGACAAATGCTTCTGTATTCTTGAAGACATAAAACATTTCTAAGAAATAGAAACAAATTAACCTAAGAGTATTTTCAGGTGAAATTGTTAGCCTTAAAGGCTTAAACATATAATGGAACTTTCTATCATGTAACTGCAACTCCTACCTCATTGAAGTGTAGCACAAGGATTGGTTTTAGATGTTCGAGTTGAAAAGTAGTTCCAATGGTATTGTGAAGAGATAGCGAACCAACCGAACCATACTGTTACTGTCTTTTCTAGTTATATATATTACAGATGACAATTGATTGTTTTTTCCAGTCAAGCAGCTGAACAAGGTATCACATAAGATCTACTTAAAATGTTTCATGAAATAAATGTTCGAGAGTTCATCTTATCTTGTTCTAGTGTTTCGCATTTTCTAGGGGACAAACTGATATTCGGAAATGAGATGTTTACGGCATTATTAATTTTTGCTCAATAAAGTACACTTTTAATTCTCAAGATCCATGAAAATTATTTTGTTTCCAGTCTTATTATCTGGAAGCTTCTGATACGAACTTGTTGCGCGTTTCTTGAGCTTTATTCTATCGTTTGAGATCTATAGTTTGAGATACTATCAGTATCATGATGCATTGAATATAACCTTGGAAAGCTGAGAAAGTTTTGATGTTATGCTTTCAGGATTATGGCATTGATTTTGACGACCATGATCACCCTATTAAGGCGTTTCGCTGTCAATGTGGCAGCAAGTTCTGCCGTAACATTAGGCGGTCGAGTAAGAATGACATTTATCCGCTCCGCGACCCCCCTCCTCCTTTATGATTTTTATATTTATTTTTACTTTCCATTTATTCTGTAATATTCTCTTTTTTATATATTAAAATAATAATAATTGTGACTTCTTATTTTGGATTCGAGTTTCTGAGAAATTGTAATTTTGATAATTTCATTCGTCTTCTTCCTTGTCTTGGAAGGAAAAAGACTACTAACCGATAATAAAAGAGAGGAGAAAAAGCCCCCTCTTTTGGTAGAACAAGAAACAGGGTTTATTTTGCTCATGTTCTATTTTCAAAAACACTTATAACAGATACCTTACCTATTTGTTGAAGCTTCAACAGAGAGAAGTTATGAGCATTACTGTTAATCTCCTGGGCTCTCGAGTTCAGTCTTGCTCTTCTATGTGCATTGAACATATTTTCACATAATTTAAATGCTGTCATGATTCATCATCTCAAATTTTGGTCTGTGTCTTGTTTACTTTTACCTAATTTAAATGATGTCATGATTCATGATCTCAAGTTTTGGTCTGTGTCTTGTTTACTTTACCAGCTCCTAACAACCAGGTTTTGTGGTGTAGGAACTAGAGCTTCAAGAATATGAGCAGGTGCATTTTCCCCTAGTTGCCAACTGGCAGAAACAGTTTAATCCGGCCAAGTGATTTTTGAGAGAGCCATCTTTTGGCTTCTGTAAATTCCCTCCTTGGATTGCAGAATACACAAGCGAATCGATATGTTATCTACCTTGTTTATTTTGTTCAAGAAACCAGTCTTGGGACATGTTTTGGTCTTTTAGTCTTTGCTTGCATGATGAATTCCTTGTGCAAAGACTTGCTCAACTGCCGCAGAATGTTTTAAAGAAACAGAGATCAGTTATTATGCAAGTTTTGTAATTGCTTTTGCAATCTAATATGGCCTTTGGATTACTAAAAGCAACAGTAGTCTTTTTGCTTTAGATGTTTCTGTCACGCTACAGGTCCATTGCTCTTGCTTATGATATACAAACATAATCAATCAATCAAATAAAATACTAGTATATTTTAATATGGATTAGGAAATATTCTATATTAATTTTCTGTTCGTTCATTTAAACATAAACAGAACAGCTGAAACTTATTGGTACACTGTGCTTCTTCAGTTAAACTCTCAGACCTATCTATACCTACAAATACAGAATACAAGAATCTCTGCAGTAACCATATACAGACTGAAGAAAATGTGGGGAACCGCTATAAAAATCCATGTTTTATAGTCATGTGCAATAATGCCTATATTTATAAAGTCGAAATGACAGCGTTTAATGATAAGAACTCTCTGTTATGAGGCTTGGCTAGCGCTTCGCGTTCACATGCTGCAGGAATGGCGGGTCGAATGCTGCTTGGATTGAGCGGGAAAAGGGTTTTGTAGTATCCATCCATAATTGCTCCAAAATTGCAAGTTTCTGCAACTCCACTTATCTGTTTAATTCAACCACATAAGAATAGGATACATACTTGTCTCAATATATTCTCTAAAACTTGTAACGTATCAGTGTGTGTACCTGGTAGATGTCTCTCATGTATCCATGGAGGTTTTGATACTCAACAAGCTTCTTCTTGGTGCACTTGAAGAGCACGTTGTAAACGAGGTCGAATCTCACCAACGTGGTGAACAGGCACACATCTGCAAGAGTGAGAGAGTCTCCACACAAGTATCTGTTGCCCCCTAAATGCTCTTCCACCATCTCCAATGTGGTGAACAACTCATTTGCTGCAACATCATACGCTTCTTGGCTCTGTGCGAATCCACACCTGCATCCCATTTTCACACACGTTGGATTTAACAATTTTTTAGTTTGTTTGATCTACACACAAATGAGATACATATATGCATAAGGAGGAAATCAGAAGAGCACTCAAAGATCAAGTTATAAAATAAAGATACGTATAACTCGAGCAAAGGCACCTAAATAAATTATGGTGGGGGAAATGAAGTAAGTGAGGCACCTACCTGTAGACTCCATTGTTGACAGTGGGATAGATAATGTTGTTCCACCTATGAATCTCAGGCTTCAATGGGGGCGGAGCAAGATCCAAAGCTGGATTCTGCGCCACATCGTTAAGGGCAGAATTGAAGAAGTGAATGATGTCGTAGCTCTCATTGCAAACCACCTCCTTAGTAGCAGCGTCCCACAGCATGGGCACTGTGGACCTGCCACCGTAGCCGCCTCGGCGCAGATTGTAGACCTCCTTCAAAGTCCTGCACCCATTCGCCCCATCCAAACCGGGCACCATCACGCCCGAGGAGTCGGCGGCGGCGCAACTGAATTCCCAGAGGCCGTCGTTGGCAGGGGCGGCGATGGAGACGGGGACGGCGGCGTGGAGGCCTTTGAGGGCGCGGACAATTAGGGTGCGGTGGGCCCAGGGGCAGGGGAGGCCCACGTAGAGGTGGAGGCTGTGGAGGGGGAAGGAGACGGGGCCGCTGACGCTGAGGCGGAAGGGGGAGGTGGGGCGGGTGTAGCGGCCGCCGGAGTCGGAGGGGGCAAGCTGGGACATCATCACCTGCCAGGCGCCTGACCACGCGCTGCGGGCGGTTGACACCAGGAGGTTGGGGGGAAGGGATTGCCCCCACAAGAGCCTTGTCAGGGTCGTCATGGGGTTGGAATTGGCCGACATTTTTAGTGCGCGGCGGCGGGACCCAGCGGACGCCGGAGAGAAGAGGACTGGAGACCCCAGGAATGTTGAGTTCATGTCCTCTTGCAACAGATCTTCTCTTAACTGTTTTAAATTAATAACAGGAAATAATATCATTCTTGTCGGTTTTATTTAATTAACTTCATATCTTATGTAGCAGTATCAAATTCGGTATCCTATTTCCAATTCCCATTTTTAAAATTAATTATAATTTTTTTCCAATCTTTTATACCTTATCTCCAATCTTCATCATTTTTAAAATCTATCTTAATCTGTACAAAATATCAATTTTATATTTAATATTTCAAATAATATCACAAATTCACAACCTTTTAATAAACTAGTACGTACATCCGCACGATGTGCGTCGCTTATAATTAAAACTATTTAATATTTAGAGTGTAGGAACATGAATATTATATAAACTATTTCGATTATAAGTGGATTATTTTGCATTGATTGAAAATATATATAAACAAGAAATAGGAAAATTTAAACCATATTTGAAATTTTAATTTTATTATACTAATTATTCA
>JAYJMF010342789.1:0-12486 GCA_036873715.1 Salvia sclarea
TCCCATTAGAAAAAGATAACTAATCTCCCCAAATTTGTTGGATTACTTATCTAAAGAAAAGACCTAAATAGGAGCGGACCTTTGACTAATGCGGGCTTTGCAGATTATTTTTTGGATACCAAACAATGAGATAACTCCATCTATATTTGTTATCTTGAGCTTATTTATGATATCAAACACGTATATTATTTTATGAAGTATAATTCGGTTAGGAGTTGATATGTATAAATAAATATATTATTTGTCTAAAGAAAATCAACTAAAAATACACAAACGCTGAAGAAGTAGTAATATGTGCCAAAAATAAAATTGTGTTTCTTAAATTTGAAAATTGATCAAAATGTCGTGTAAATATGCAAAAAAAATCCATTTTTAACCAAGGGATAAGCATCGTAAAATGCACAAAGTTTGAACAAAAATTTGCACAATCTTTAAAATTTTAAATAAAATATGGAGTATCAATTTTCAATTTTACTATATTTCCCACATATTTCAATTGGCCACAAATTAAAGCTAAGATAACAGCCAGATTTGCACACATTGTTAAAAGGACTTGGGTTCATCTCAATTCTCAACTTGAATTTTAGAGATTGAGATTTGAAGGTTGCGAATTTAGTTTCTATGACAAATATATACGATACTTGCAGCGAAAACTAGTACTAGAAAATTAGAAATTCCTAATTGACAAGTTAAGAAATGAGGACCGAACATGTTATTTTTATTAAGTAAATAAATGGGATGGGATGACGTCTGTTTATATATATCTATTCCATATTATTTTCACCAACAATGATATATGGATCCATTTTTTTGGCCACATAAAGAGCTAATTTAGATTCTATTTTAACAATTCATGTTCAATTTCATCGGAAAACTTGATCGTCAAAAAAAATACTAGTATAGTTTTTGGTCAAATGTTAGAAAATTGGATGTGTTTTTAGAATTCACTCAAATTTTATTTTACGACAATTAATCTTTTACTTATTTGTACTTTTTTAGTTAGAGCGTTTAGGAAAAGAGAAAGGGGAATAAAAAAATGAATCCATGGAATACTTTTTTTCACCGCGTCTTCACTAGGAACCTCCAAATCCCTCTCTTCCTTTGATCAACAGATATTACAGAAGCAGAGGAATTGCAGAAAGCAAGCAGTAGCTGAACCGTGAGAAAGAATGGAGGTGGAAGGAGCACTGCCCATGGACGACAAGGCGAAGCGAATGAGAGATCTGCTCTCCAGCTTCTATACTCCCGATCAATCGTCTTCCGGATCGCCGCCGCCCAACACTGTTTCTAGATTCGCCACGCTCGACACCATCAACACCACTTCGTTCGACGCAGATCAGTACATGAATCTCCTCGTATGTTTCTTGCTTTCATTTTAAGTTAACTTTGTCGATTTAATGCTGTTCGTTGTAGTTCGCGTGATGTTCTTCTTCATGATTGGCTGTTTCTCGCCTATTTTCTACTTCTTCCAAGAGTAATTGAATGGCGCGCTGGTTGCATTGCGTATCGTGGCATGATCCTCCTTTGCTCTAATTGGTTTCATTTTGTTAATTTGTATGCTTTGATTTTTGAAAGAGCTCGCTGCTGGGTTTTTGTTCTATTGTAATCGTGAATGCCGCTTAATTGAGGAAAGATAGCGGACTTAGATGGCTGGTGGCTAAATTATGTACATTGCTTTGGGACTTGAAGGGTACGTGTAATGACAATATCATAATTCGGTAAAAGGAACCGATGATTTTCTATGGTTAAATTTAAATAGTGACATTACGGTTGGAGTTGTGACACTGCTGCTACTATTTGATTGTGCACTTAATTCAGTTTTATTACGTTGGAAATATCACATGATATTTTGATTGTTGGTTGGATGCTAGTATAAGATAAGCGACTGACGATACATAACCATGAATTGATTTAAAATGTATCTAGACTGCTATATGTGAGAAACAATTATGTATCAATTGGGGCTTTATTGTTCTGGGGACTCTTACTTATCTTATCTTATCTTCAATAAATTTCTTTATTTTTGTTGCTCCAAAGAGTTGTCTGATGCAAAAGATTTTTAGTAATGAATGAACAGGACTTATTTTTTTAATGTAGAATTTTATATTAGGTGTGTTTTTGGGTTCTTAGCTCACTGACAAGAAGGAACTGTTTCTCGAATCCACTAAGATATGGAGGCTCTTGTGTATGTATGTTGTTCCCCTTAAGTTATAGATTTTGTGATTGATTATGCAGGTACAAAAGTCAAGTCTGGAGGGTCTTCTTCAGAAGCATGTGGAAATGGCTGCTGAGATAAAAAATCTAGATACTGACCTTCAAATGTTGGTGTATGAGAACTACAACAAATTCATCAGCGCAACAGATACAATAAAGAAGTAATGTCTCCTGTTTCAGTCTCAGTCAAATACTATATAGTTAAACATCTACTTTGGCTGCATAAATCTACTGTTTGAATTATGTGTCATATTTGTGTTTCTATATATTAGAAGGTCTGGTCTCAGTTTTTTGTTTATTTGTGAACATCGATAATGCACAACTGCGCGGTCCACCAACCATTTTCATTGTTAACTGTTAAGTTTCATTGGACTGTTTTATTTTATTTTTATTTTCATTTTCATTTTCTGGATGGTAATTTCTGTCAGGTCAACCTAATCGTTTCCCTGTTTTTAGGATGAAAAATAATATTGTTGGCATGGAGACAAACATGGAGCAGCTTCTGGAAAAGGTGTTTGGTATAGATTCATTTTGGTTACTGTCAAATAATACTTTTAGTATATCAAAATAAGGGTACATTAAAGAAAAGACCAGTAAGAAGAAAATTTACGGCATGAGTCGATTTGGCAAATTAATCATATATATAAATATAACTTTTCTTTAGCAATGCTTATAATGAACTTCTAATTTGTTGCAAATCAATTTATTGCCCCTGCTTTGAGCAAAACTAGACTGAAACTACCCCCCCTCATGAAAAATGAAAACACGTCTTGTTCTGGTTTAGTTTCAATTTAATTTTGCGAATTAAGTAGGTCGACAAGGAATTGCAACTAAATGGAAGTTTGTTAAAATTAAGAGAGATCATTAAATTGCAAAATTAGCTAAATGTAGTGACTCTTTTGCAATTAACCCAAACTTATATCACTGCTTCACCTGTTAATTTTCCAGATAACATCTGTCCAATCTAGGAGCGATGGGGTCAATACTTCTCTTTTCGAAAAGAGAGAACATATAGAGAAGTTGCACCGTACACGCAATCTGCTTCGAAAAGTTCAGGTACTAGAGTTCTTGTGTTCCTCACATCCCCTGTATTATTTGGTTATGCATGAACTACAAAGCTACTATCTTTTGTTGTTAGAACAGTTTATTTATGATCTACCTACAAGACTTCAGAAGTGTATCAAGTCAGAGACCTATGCTGAAGCAGTAAAGTTTTATACAGGAGCCACACCAATCTTCAAGGTCTTTTGTCCTTACATCGTATATTTGGCTTTTGGAATTATTTATTAATCTGATACATTTGCATTATGTTGCATAACTCAACAATATTGGACTTTGTATTTTATCAAGCAATTTCCCTAACTGACATCTCCTTACATGATCAGGCATATGGAGATTCTTCCTTTCTGGACTGTAAACGTGCATCAGAAGAAGCAGTAGCAGTAATTACAAAAAACTTGCAGGCATGTCCTCTTTTCTTTTACATAATTGTCTTTACTATCATGGAGTTTCTCACTTTGTAATCCTTTTGGAGGGAGATATGCTTTTGTTCACATCTCAGAACCTAAATATTTGTGGCTTTGTAGTGTTTCTGATTCACCAACACAGAACTCTAAGATCATTTACTGCTAGTTGAATAATCCTGGCTATGGACAAAGAAAAGAAACTGCTGCGCTCTCTCACACACACATTTATTCATATCTCATTAAAAGATGAGTAGTATTACCAGGGCTTGTTAATCCCTTTAATGGTGAAAGAGTTGGGTTTGGAAGATTTCACATGGTGTCAGTTAGCTTTTGAAGAATTAGGTAAATTAGTGTTCCCTTGATGACCAAATTTTGATCTCTTTCACTAATGTTGTAACATTGACCCTAATATTAGCATGCATACTGCTGGGGAAACTACATGTAGTTTTATTTATAGTAGAAATGAACATGTGTTGCGTCACTAATGTTTTGGTATAGCTTAGAATTCTTGATTGCTTCACATTGACAGGGGATTGGTTTGTTGGGTACAAATTGTAGACTGCTAAGACCAGAGTTGTTTTCTGCTGACGGGTTTCTGTCCCTTAAACTCTTTTTTCTTTCGTTTGTATTGTTTACATAGTGAATCTAGTGTTTTCTTTCAGGGTAAAGTTTTCTCAGATTCCGAGTCGATACAAGCAAGAGCTGAGGCTGTCATGCTTCTTAAGAAGTTGGATTTTCCGGTTTGCATCTAAAGCTTTTGTTTCTCAATAACATGTTCTAATTTCTGACGCACTATGTGCTATGCATTACAGACTTAGCTAATAAGGTTTTTGATGTAGGCCTTTCTTGGACACACAGTTTTATTCTTTGGTTTGTTGGTCATGTGCCGACATTATATGAGTTTCTATGCTATTCTGCTTGTGATGTCAATAATCTTTCGATAATTGTTTTTCTGGTTCACGCCTGAAGCTTTTGTTGCTTGATAACAATATCCTAAATTTCTAATTAGTGACACACAGTGTTGCGTCCATAACAAACTTGAAGAATAAGGTTTTTAATGTTGGCCTTTCTGGGAATTTTTGAATAGGTTTGCGGTCATGTCAGGAAGTAGGTGTGTGCTCTATACTAGCCTGATAATGATGTCAATAATTTTTTGCTAATTTTGTTGAATAGGTTGAAAATCTGAAGGTTAAATTGTTTGAGAAGTTGGAGCAGTTCCTTGTGGACCTGGATCTGGAATATAAGGAGTTAGCAAATATTCCCATTAATGACGACGCATATACTAACCCGGAGCCTGCTTCTACCACCACACATGAGGTGAGAGGAATTAGCAACTGTGGGCTTGCTTACGCAAGTTTTGAACACAGATGATTCTGCAGCAGTTGGGTGGCTAATCGCATTCATCACATAGATTTCATATAGGAACCTGTAAACAGTGATGCACTCGAAGAAGTTAGAGAAATTGAATATGTATTGTTCTTTAAAGTTTGTTCTTCTCAACGGGCACTTGAATAAGTTTCAAATGCTCCCAGAAGTTTAAATATGTTAAGCTTCAAGTATCACCATTTAGATTAAAAAGTATTGCCTACTTTCAGGCTTCTATTCATGAATTTGCGGAAGCTGTTCGGGCTTATAAAGTTATATTCTTGCATTCAGAACTACAGCTATGCAATCTTGGAGAAGACCTTGTTAAGAAGTATGGTTGCTTTTACGATAATTTTGTTATAGTGCATCCTTTTGTGTTATAAGATTGTGTTACAGTTCTCATATTTGCTCTGAGATTAGACTTTGCACCTAAACATCAGGCACTTTGAAGCTATTCAGCAACAAATCATGAAGCAAGTCCGTTCTGCAGATCTTTTGGCAATGCTTCGTAAGTAACAGTGGCCACAGTATATCCTTAGTGATTGTGGTAATTGGTTGATTTATCTGACTCTAGCTCTCTTAATCCACCATTAACAGCATAACATAGGATTAAAAATTGTAGCTCTAGTATTGCTCTGGTTGTGGCTTTAAGAAATCTTTCACAATTCTATGAAGCCATACAAAATCTTAATTTCTTTAGAATGGCGTAACATACTTGATTATGAAGTTGTTAAATGGTTATTATCATCTTACAGCACAGACATAAAATATTTAATAATTGGTGGATTTCATCTATAACTTCTGCCTTTTGTATTTTCCAGGATTAATCTGGACTGATGTACTTCTTATGGATGAAGTGTTACCTGAAGCTTCCCTACCCGATTTTGCTTTGCAGGTAGCAACATTTTTTTTCTCAGTGTACACTACATAAGAGCAATTTCTGTGTGCGGCTATCTATGTACATTGCATTGTCAATTATAGTGTACTATGGTCAATAACCCAGTATATATTTTTATTCAGCATGCCCGTATTGCCGTCAAAGACTACACGTCTAGCACGTTTAACCGGCTTTTGATCAATATCTCAGGTTTGTACTATGTTTTGATATACAAATCTCATTTAATGACTGAGGAATGCTTGAACTTTTTATGTATAATTGAACACACACACACAGAGATATATACAATGTTGTAAAGTTCCTAAGGCGCTTTTGAGGCATTTTGCCTTTGTGAATCAAGGCGTAAGCCTCAGAAAAACGAAAAAAAATTCACAAAAATTATATAATAACCGAAAACAGCCCCGAACTCTAAAAAGCATCAAATTAAAGGATTATAAAGTCTTAAAAGCAGTGTCGCCGGAGGGGGGTGGCGGCGGTCGTTGGGGGAGGAGCGGTGGAGGTTGTTCTTGGAGGGAGAAGAAGGAGATGAGGAGAAGCAGCTGCGCTGCGCGTTCTGTTTTAGACCATTAGGTTTTTCTTTCTTTTTTGTTCTCTTTTTTATTATTTTTATATTAGTTGTAGGGTTCAGAGTTGATATGGGTCTATGGGCTTAACAAATAAGTAAGATTGGGCCCTTAATTTTAGCCTAAACACTAATAAATTTTTTTAAAAAATCGACCTGCGCCTCAATTGCGCCTCAAAGCCTCGAGGTGTACGCCTCATTCAATTGAGGCGCATGCCTCACAAAACCCAATTGAGGCTATAGCCTTGAATCGCTTTTTGTTCGAATCGAATCGAGGCGTGCCTCGAGGCGTAAGCCTCGATCGATTTTCACAACACTGGATATATATGCATATGATCTAAATCCTATATACTCCTTCTCTCCCAGCTAGCTTGGGGCAAAACTTTTGGGCATGGGATTAAGGAGTTAAAAAGTAGTGTAAAGTGGTGATAGAAGTATATATTATTTAAAGTTGTGTGAGTAATAATGGTGTCTTTAAAAGGAAATGATTTATGTTAGATGGGACAACTCAAAAAGGAATACGACTCAAGCTAGTTGAGACGGAGGAGTATATAACTCTATATCCCTATTTTTCACCAATATATGCATTCCTATATGATCTATATCCTATATTTATCACCAATATATGCATTCCTATATATATATATATATTCATGTGAACTTTAAGATAAAACTAGTTTGTATCTGATAGTCATTCCATATGGCTCATCATTTCACCTCACTGTTCACAGTTAGAACTATAAATTTCATGAAATGCGAAAATTACTTATTATGCTACCCTAGTGACTTTGTTAGTTTTTTATTTGATGCTATTGTCAAACTTAAGTTGTGGATGCTCACCGGTGCTTCTTTTTATCTACCAGACACCCTTAAGAAATTCCAATTTACACCAAAAGAAGAGATGGAGGAAGAATATTCATTGCATGCAGCCCTTGAAGCCAGCAAAAAGGCAGTGATCCAAGGCAGTATGGATGCCTTAATGGTAAGGATAAATTCCTTGATTGATCTTTTCTTATATTATTATGGCTCCCTTGTACTGTTCCACTGTGTAAAGTTTGCTACCATGCACTTTTTTATATCAATTAAAAAGGAAATTGAAAGTCCGCATCACGATGGATTTGAATCTGTGAACTTTGGCATCGGGAATTAACCATTCTACCGCTAGTCCAACTCACAGACACTTTTTTTTTCTTTCCATCTCTATGTCCCCTCAAAGTAGGATTGTATTCTGTGAATTTTTTTTCACACATGTTAGCTTGTTCTTCCTTCTAAATTTCAAATGGTTTTCAGGGTTTGAATACCTTTTTTCTTTTTGGGTAAAATGTTACTGTAAAATGGAAAACGAAAGTACTAACTTCAAAATAGGTATTTTAACTGGTATTGTGTTTATTCCTTAACCCCATCTTAATGAGCCTCATCATTTTGTGATGTTACACTTTATGTCCACATTTCCCTTGATGGAGCATCGATTCTTTTTTCTGCTTCTATCAACTCCACTCTTGGATTTTCACTTTTATTTCAAAACTGGGTTTGGTTAGTTCTACATAATAGCCAATACTATATTAGCCCAAGGTTTAGAAGCTTGAAAATTTCTACAATTGGAAGTGCGCATAGTAATCAGTTTTAATAGAATTCTTGTGCTCTCAGTACATAGGATGTTCTTCAGCCGTTGTACTCATTTGAGGAACGAGGTTCATGGTATCCAGGAGTAGAGCTTTATCTTTCAAATATTAAAATCCTAGTTTAAGCATCTTATGAAGGTTTTCGAGATGAATCAAAAACATGATGATGAAAGGGGAGTCAGCGAAGTTAAGGGGTAAAACAAGATCTCTTAGGGGCTCATTTCAGGCTTAACTTTCCTTCTGTTGTTCTGAAGGCATTGCTTGACCAGTTATTATCTTCAGGCTTATTATGTTGATGCATATTCTATTATAACAAAAGAAGATAATCACACTAATATAGCTATGATTGGTTTTTGTCATTATAGTGCTGCTTCATGGTTATTATATACTTTTGTCCCAGGACTTCCGACTGCTGCTTGATGAAAACCCTGAATTATTACTCAAGTTGAGAGACTTAACAATCAACTGGGTCCATGAAGGCTTCCGAGATTTCTTCAGGAAGCTTGATGGTTATTTCCTCTTGCTCTCTGGAAAGAAAAATACAGCATTTCAAGATGTTAATTTGATAGAAGAGATGCAAGGAGAAAGAATTTCTGCTGGGCTTGTTCTTGTGTTGGCACAGTTAACTCTTTATATCGAACAAACCGCCATCCCCAGAATCACAGAGGCAAGGAACTCTCTCCGACCATCCTGAATATTGTCTTTAAATCAATACGTGTATATAGATTTGGAATTGTGTCTGACATCCTAGTCAAATTTGCAGGAACTAGCTTCCTTTTCTGCTGGTGGTGGGGTCCGTGACCTTCAACATGGCCTTGCAATTGTTCCTGTTGAAATTTGTCGCATGTTCCGGTCATCTGGGGAAAGTTTTCTGCACCTGGTGAGTATTCTGGATCTAAAATCTAAACCATCAGCCATGATGCTGGTTTGGCCTTTGACTTGACCTCTTATGTTTGAAATCTAACAAATGAAAAGCAAGTTCTCTGTTAATAATGAATGCTTCAAGTAAATCTTTAATATCATACTCCCTCCGTCCCATTCATAATGTCCCATTACTTTTGGGCACAAAGATTAAGGAGGGAAAATTGATGAGTGTAAGGAGGTGTGACCCACATGGGGTCTACATATGTTTTATGTGTATTTTTTTTACCAAAAAGAGAATGAGACATTATGAATGAGACAACCAAAAGAGGAAAGTGAGACATTATGAATGGGACGGAGGGAGTAGTTTTTAAAAACCAAAATTTTGGCAAATTCCATTTATTTACAAGAAATTAAACCTTATTTTTTCTAAAATTATGAATGTGACACCTCAACTATCTATGATTCACTTTTCTTGAGAAACAATATGAATTACAAATAATAATTAAGGATCCAAAAATTCATTTACATTACGATATGATTATTTAGATTCATCAGAAAAAATGACACGTTTGTAGTTTGAAAGTTTATTTCAGTCATGTAAAAATACGAAATAAAATTTTGAAGCAATTTTTTTTTTAAGTTGAATTATAAAATAATGTACGAGAGAATCAATTTCCCCAACCCTACCAGCTTTCTTTGGAATAAGTCTCATGAAGATATTTAAATATAAAAATGATTGCAGATTAATGTTACTCGATAATACCTCTAAATAACCATTTTCATTAGCAAATGATTGATGGTAACCACTAGCCACCAAAGCAAAACCATATTATTAGTTATTTCCTCACTAATGAAAAACATTTTTGTTTTAATTAGATATTTAACCAAATATGATGCAAAATTGTGATGTGAAATTAAGCATGACGAGGAGCTAATACTCATTTTAGTCTCAATTTTCACAATGACACGGAATCAATACCCAATTTCACGTCACAATTTCGTATGATTATGAAAGTTACATTAAAAATGGAGAATTGGGTTATTAATTTGCGTCATTATGTAATTTTCATAATTATTCGAAAATACACTTACGTGAAATTGCACAATCCCGCTTCATATTTTTTTCGTAATTATTTAAATAAAGATACAAATAGCATTTTGGTTAACAGAAAAAATATAACTACTATGTAAAATATTATTCTTGTGGCTGCTAAAATGGTTATTTGAATATTTGCTTCCGTTTATAAACTACTTTCTCGATTCATTATAAGTGCTATGTTTTTATTTTGTGGGTCTTCTTACTAGAAGTGACTTGTATCTGGAAAAAAAAGTACTTTTGAAAGTTAGCCAATTTTAGTGGATCACACTATTTTATACATAAAAATATAATTTATTTAATTTATATGCACAAAAGCAATAAATCACTAATAAACTTATAATGGGTCTCATGGAATACATTATAGTGTTATTGAGAAAATACAAAAGTATCAATTGAACATTTTATGTCCGTGTTTTATACATAGCACAATTGGGTTAAAGTCTCAACCAGTGATCCAACCCGAAGCTCAAATTTATTCATATTTCCTATGAAATTTACATTTTCATGCAGGCAATAAGTAATTAACGTTAAATATGTGATTTAAAAACTTAAGAAATGTCTAGTTTTTTACAAAGATTAAGTGAAATTTGTAACAGTGTCCAGAGTTTGGGATTTAACTAGCAATTATCTATTGTATTTAATTTATGTTCTTTAACAAAAAAAAATGATTTTCAATATATAAAGACGAAAGGAAACTACCAAGTATAAGAGAGTATTCTAAGGAGAATAGCGGTCCAAGGAGTAAAGGGTCCTTTCATTTAATACACGCTTAGCTACTGCCTACTGCAAAGTGCCAGTCTGCTCCTTCCCTTTCCTATCCTATGTTCACAGGAATCACAGCCACAGCGTTACCAATTTTAGACATACTTTACGTCTTTTTCACCCCTAATTAGTTAGGAAACAAACAACATTTCCTACCATATGCTTAATCAGGAAAAAGACTAATATATCGTCAAATTATTCACCAGATCCTTTTTCACTCCATTATCGTTTATCGCTGTTGTATTAATTTTTTATGGACAAAAATACTGTATTTAGATAAATAAAAGTACAACAAACAAGTGAATAGTACAACCCAGGCGAAATAGGGGAGTGAGTGAATAACCCAAATATGCAAATCCCCAATCGAGCCCGCAAGAGGTGAATCGAGTTCGAGTTAATTTTATCAAGGCTTTTAACTTTCACTTTTTTTTTTGAGTTTAAACAAAGAAGAACCCTCATGATAACTTCTCCACCGCTCCAAGTTAATTATTTGAGCTTTTTTTTTTCTCACATCTATCTTATCATAGTTTAGGTTTATCAAATCATTCTTTCATTACATGACATGTGTTTTTCTGAAGGTATTAATATATGTTTTAACCTTTTGCTTTAATTAATCAATCATGTTCATTTTCCATTTATCATGTCAAAATTATAAAATATAAATATAGGGAAATTTGTCAGACCTAAATAGTGCTCCCTCTGTCTCACCCATCTTGAATATTTGCTTTTCGGCACGGGATTTAAGAAAAGCTGAAAAGTAGTGTGTAAAACGATGATATGAATATACTCCCTCCATCCTATAAAAATAGTCCTAAGAAGGGAGGGCACGTGTTTTAAAAAAATATTATTGTACTAGTATAGTTATTGTGATAGGATAAAATATTGATAAAGTAATTGTGAGTGGAAAAAGAGACCCGCATTAATCATGAGTGAAGAAATGGATGATTGTGAATGGAGAAAGAGACTCATGTTAAAAAAGTAAGAATAAAATATTAGGGGATATTTTCTATAAATTGATTAGGATTAATTTTATAGGACATCCAAAAAAGAAATCAATGGACTATTTTTACAAGACGGATGTAGTATATAATTTAAAGTTATGGGGGATAAAGGTGTCTTAAAAAATAAACGACCAAATATCTTGGATACGGAGGGAGCAGTACAAATTTTTGGAAATTCGACAGTCAAATATTGAACAATAGGGGCGTCTTTGACTCTTTGGTAGGCATGATGTAGGAGGTTGTCATATTTTTAACAACCCTCATCCTTTCTTTGGTTGAAAAAACTGTCATCTGTAGTCATCTGTCCGGCCCGTTATGTTAGCTTTGGCCATTTATGAATCTGATGGTTTGTGGGCGGTTATCAAACCCACCAAAATGGTATAAAAAACATCTTCTTTTAACAGTGAAACACAAATCCTCCGAAATTACAAAAATAGCCCTTATAATTTTCATTTCTGCAAACACTCTCCATTGATTCTCCACTTCCCCATCTCCATAGCTGGAGACCAAGTAGCTTTACACGAAGATTTTCCCCAAAATTCCTTCGTGCAAACTAGTTTCGCCAGTTACAACAATGGCGATTGATTGATTAATTAATCAATTAATTAATTTCTGGCGAAAATGGGGGAGAAG
>JAYJMF010342819.1:0-12480 GCA_036873715.1 Salvia sclarea
TACAATATCAAATGGTAGAGATCTATAGATTTCGTACCTTTAGGAAGTCGAACCAAATGGAGGATGAGTTATGCCTTGCGTGCTTGCTTCGATATTAACTCAATTGGTAGAGACTCGTGCTGATAACGTGTGATAAACTAGAGAGAATAATATAGAGAGAATAAGTAGAGAGAATAATAATAATGTATTCAAGAGTATACAAGTGTGTGAAATAACGAGGATTAAATGCCTCTATTTATAGTGGAATACATGAGTTAGAGTTAGGGTTTAGACATCATCTAAATAAGGTAGAACTATCATACCATAATCAAATAAATATTCTATAACAATAACTACTATTTGGTGAAAAACATAATAAATAACATAAATGCAGGTAGTTGATGAGGACAAGCATTGACATTAATCTCCAAAACGTCATTTAAAAAGTAAATAAATAAAGTTTCAAAAAAACTTATATTTTTTAATTGGAGGGAGTATTAGTAAGTTACCTCCCAATCCATTACTATAAACTCAAATTTATTTTATACTAGTAATTATTCATGCAATTAATAATTTAACTTCAATCCATTATTTTGAACTCAATCTCAAAATAATATTTTCTATATATTCTTGTACTGGCTCAGTGATTTATGGTGCCCTTCATTTCGCCAATCAAGAAATATTAGTTAATAAGTACTATTTATATTGCAATACCACTAATGAGAAATGACATCTTTTTAATATTATCCTCTGGCATGCAACTGAGACTTTTGTAGTTATGCCATCATGTTGAGATATTCTTGTTTACAATTTTATGCATTCAGATAAAAAGAGAAGTGAAATATTGATCAAGTATATTAACTCATATAGATGGGGATTTACTAAAAACATACTCCTCATTCTGTTAATTGTTAACTAAATATAACTTTAGTATTTAAAAATAAGAAAAACTGCAAATCAAATTACGAACTATATCCTAAAATGCAATTACAACATAACTTTTGAATCTTTGCAATTAAATATCCAACCTTTCAATTTTTTGCAATCAAAACACGCCCAAATTTTTCGATGGACATATGGATTTAAAAATTCCACGTCAATATGACATCGTTTCTTTTAAGAGAAATCTGAACATTTTATTTATAAAAATAGATTATGGAACGTCGTCGTTCTCCGCTTAAAAAAGAGTATTGGACATTTCTTTCTCAATGAAACGACGTCGTTCCATACTTTTTTTTTAGAATAAAATGTTCAGATTTCTCATATAAGAAAAAATGTCGTATTGACGTGAAATTTTTAAGTCCACATGTCCCTCGAAAATTTTGGGTGTATTTTAATTGCAAAAAATTGAAAGGTTGAGTATTTAATTGCAAAAATTCAAAAATCATATTGTAATTGCATTTAGGGTATAGTTTGTGATTTAATTAGCAATTTTTCCTTAAAAATATTATCTTATATGAAATAATATATTTCCTTCATTTACGGGCTATTTTCCACTTTTTGACTAGCACAAATTAATAATTTAATCGATAGGATATGTTGTGAATAAAATAAACGGCCCACTTTTAAGATAAACAGTGGGAAAGGGTTACCATAAATAGATGAGGCAAATAGATTGGGGGGGAGGGGAGGAGGAAGAAAATTGCGGCAAATAGGTCGTGGACCAGGGAGTAATAAAAGCGGAAAGTATAAAAGTATAATTAAAGTACATAGTCATCAAAAAAGCATCATCTAATGCATACGAAAACATATCTTGTTCGGAAAAATTAATCTTGATTCGCCATCAATCAAGATCTACAAATTAGATTGGTTACTAATTAACATTCGCTGGAAATTAGAAAAAGAAAACGATGGAACTGGTGGAGGAAGGTGGAGATGGGTTTTGCTACCAAAATCAAAGACTTTTACGGAAAAAGAAAATTGCATACACTTAAAACATAGAAATGCATGCGATGAAACATAAAAATGCATCAAACAAAGTGCATACAATAAAACAGAAAAATGTATAGAATAGTACATAAAAATATAGATGAGAAAACAAATTTATACATTATACAAAACAGAAATCTACAGATTTTGAAATGAAACTTACACTATATTTCAAAAACAAATATATCATTCTTGCCTATCTTTCTTCCATTTCTTGTTGTTCATTTATTTTCTTTCGAATTATAAAGTTAGAACAGAGATCCAAATAAGAAAATGAAGTTTGGAAATATTAGTATCCTATGTATAAATATTTTTATTTTATTTTTTTAAAGATAATCTATAATGATTCTCCATTTTCCCCCTTGTAATGACTCGAACCATCAATATCCTATGCATAATTCTATTCAATCTTATTCATAATTTTACTCGATCTTATATGTAAGTCTATCAATATTATCTATAATTCTATTCACTCGTATGCATGATTACGTGTAATAATATGCAAATTTTATTTTTTTGTATTACATAAAAACTTAAATTACTATTATACCCTTAATGAAACTAAAAAAGCGCCCCTTAGCATTAAAAATTCCATATAAATCACCACCATAAGATCAATGAGATGCATGGATGAGATTAAGTAACCATATACTTGGGTACTGTATAATCCCTACATATTGTTGAGGTGGATTCCTGTATCTTAAAAGATATATATACATCACCCTATTCAAATCCAAAATTTATTCTCATTCTATCCCCATCATCCTAGAATATACGATGATGCATATAATACCCCGGGGACATGAGAATTTTGGCCCAAACCACAGAGCACTTGTCAACCCATTACAATTTAAAATGGCGTTGTAGGCCAAACTTCTATCTTCTAAAAGCTAGTAATAGCACAAAGCGCCCAAAATAACAAGAACGTGATCAAGACCATATACCATATTATCAAGTCCAAAACAAATGATGCACCACCATTATTACCATGTCAATTACATGCAGTAGTAATGGAATAATCAATTATCAACTAAAATGTTAAAAAATCGAATAGGATGCATTAAACCTAATCAATACCTGTACAAATAAAACTAAATGAAGAACCATTTTTTTTAAAAAAAACAATCTAATAATAATAGTACACAAATGATTGGGGACAGAATTTGCCACAACAACATCTAAAAGAACAAGCATATGGGCATAGAGAGGCAACTAAGCGAAGTGGTGGAACCCCCAACTCAAGCCTACAAACAAAAAAATCATGCAAAAAAACCTATATCACCATTATGGTACGATAAAAAGCGTGAGTATCCAACATATTATGATCAAAATCAATCCACACTAATCTGCAAAGTATCATTTTTCAAATAGCATATGATCATTGTTGGTGAAAAGCAGATTATTGCAACACCAACGTCATACAATTCATGTATCTGTAATACCGCTTAGTTTTAACACAACATAAAATTCCAGATGACAAATTTGAAGTAACTAATAATAATACACAACCGGGTTAAAAAATGCACGCTATGCTAAAAGATATCGGACATGAAAATCATCAAGCTATTCCACAACAACTGAACACTGCATAACAGAACTATGCAACACAAACAAGAGCAAAATCTGGAATGATCTACGAACACTAAAACCGGCCCTTGGTGCTACATGATGCCTTAAGTTTCAGGATTCAAGAATGTCATAATGACTTATACATGAGAATTTCTACAATATTGCCCAACTATATAATCATGCCCACCATTCAGAAATTCATTCGAGAATTAGCTTAGTGAGAGATGAGAAAGCAGCCACTATGTTCTGCCTTACCGCAGATACATATTGCTGCCTGCCAGTTATCCAAATTCAAGAAGTATGGCAATGTGAAGATGGTTATCCAAATTCAGACATTTTGACTTTGAATAAATTCATCATTTTTACAGAAACTCTGTAATTATGAGAATATTCCTCATGCAGTAAAGAAAATTCCCCACTCAATTTATACATGTATGAGTGAACCGTATGTAGACAGGAATAATCACTAGTAACAGAACAAATATAGCAGGTTTCAAATCATTCTTCTATATTCTAAAGGTGCGAAAAAGAATATCATGTGGCCAAAGGAAAGAAGTGCAACTTACGGTAAACGCCACAATCATTATATTTTCTCTAGAGAGTTCCTTTGATACCAAATTTGAGCATTTCTATGGCTAACACGTATTCCTTTTTTCGCACAAGAGAATCAGGCCTCTAATACCCAAGTTTCATTTACAAATGTGTTCAACGATGCTGCCCTTGTTCTTGATCTCATTGTTCCTTCCTATCGAAAAGAGCTTCTGATATGGAGAACTTCTTATGCTATTTTATTCCTTCCCATCATTATATTAAGCTTCACCTTAAAGATTTCTTATATTCTACACTACTACTTATCTAAATCCCTGTCAATCTAAAAAGCAGCATGTCTCTTCCAGCACTAAAATAACCTCATGGAGCTAAACGAATTTAGGGATTTCGACCTAAAAGCAGCATAATTCTTCCCTTTCTAAATCATTTTGTGGAGTCAAGACATGACATACGCTCATTCAAGACAAAAATGACAGAGAAAGGTATCCACTGACTAGAAAACATTAAGCAACAAAACAGGTTATAATTTAAAGACAACATCTGCTAGGAAACCAAATAGATCTAAACTAATATTACAAGGCCAAGTCCTGCACCACAAAAGCTATATTTGGCTAGAGATGCTACGACTGATGCTAATAGCACCACTATGAATTCCATATGAGCACAATATCATCCACCAACAATGTTTTCAACTTTCACACATTACATGGAATATAATATGCAGTTGGTAATCAGCGGCTAAAGTCCTCGTCATTTACCTACAAAATGACAATATTAATGGACGAACTGCAAGTTTGATATAAAGAGGCCACGTCTATGTCCAAGCGAACCAAGTGACTGGGGTTGCATGTGCATTTTAGGCCTTTGCTTTTCCAGCCTGAAGAGTCTGGATTCTTTGTTGTAGCTTGGCAATCTGCAAAATGCATTTGATAAATCAAGTGAAGAGAGATGCTAGCAGAAAATACTAATGAGAATGAACAAAAAAAATTATTGAAAGGACGGGAACTTAAATTGGTCCTACTAAACTGGCTAATTCAGTAGAAACTGAATTTAGGTGTACCGACAACAATGATGTGAGAGCCAAGAAATACAACTGGTCTAGCAAGAATTGGATTAAGTTCTTTCAAAGAGATAACTTTTGGTCTCTAGAATACTAACTAAAGCACAAGGTGATAAAGTTAAATTTACAGAGTAATCAAACACTTTAGCACTCCCAACCAAATATCCAATAACTCCAAAGCCACTAATCTAGCAGCTTATAGGACATCTGAAAGTTCACAGCTTCCATCTTAAATAGGATGTCCGGTGGAGACATGAACAAGCCAACCCCCATGACAATTATAGAAATGCTCTCAGTTATTTTTATATAATTCCAAAATTTGAAGACATCAGAATCTTGTGTGACAAGCTCCAAGGAGCAGATGATGTTTCTTAATTAAATCGTCAGAAGAGAAAGTCCCATATATGCCACATGGATTGCCAACAAACTCTGATGAGAATAACATTGACATAATGATACACAAAACTCTGAATTTCACATAAAAAGGAGAAAACAAAATAGTGACAAACCGATTCTTGCTTGCTATTTAGCTTTTCTTGTAAATCTTGAAGAGTACCATCTAAGCGTTTCCTGGCGCAAGAAACCACATCAAAGATGAAGGGCAAAGGAATAATAAACCAAATGGAAAGTTCTGCAATTTTACATTCAACATCTCATGGAGTACACAAGCCAAAAAGAAATAACCAAAAGTTCGATGCAAAATAGTTAATAAGATCCTACACCAAAGCATTAGTTGTCAAAATATTGCATCAACTTCTAATTATATTTAAGCAAAGGACATCCGTTTTCTCAAATTGCAACTCCATGCTTCATATACCGATTGCCCTTCCCATAAAACAAAGCTTGCCCTCAACCTATCCAAAAACATTATACTCATATGTGTGAATATATTAAGACTTTTCCTACAAAGAAACAACAGCAAACATACAATTCGGCAGAGATGTATTCAATCCGCTTCCGAACATTGGCATTCGCCTCAGCCAAATCCTGCTTCACTAGCACCGGACCAATCAATTTGTACACATTGGTGTCCACATTCAACAGATCCAGCTCCTTCAAAAAAAATCCAGCACAAAATCAGAAACTTATTGAAGCACCGTAAAACTGCAGCAGAAGATAAAGACGAAGTACCTTAAGCACGAGCTCGTTTTCGCCGAGCTGAATTGTGTACTTCTTTTTTACTTGCTGGTTCTTCTGGATATCTGCGCATTTGTATAGAAAAAACTTGGATTTTCCAGCAAGGAACAGAAAATCCGCTAGGGTTCAACTTGGGAATGGAAAAAAATACCTTTCTCGATTTTCCTGAAATCGTTGGCTTTGTTCTCTAGATCGCGTGTTAGCTCCTTGATAGCGGCCATCACTACGCCTTGCCGCCTCCCGAATAACTTTAATTTTGTAGCGACGGCGCTGGAAATCCGATCTCGACCAGTTATTACGTAGTGTAGTGCAATGCAATAGCGCGAGTCCTCATTGTGTGTCGCAATTGCAGTGGGCCGGCCCGCTGTGAATTCTTAAATCTGGCCCAATGAAATTATTCTATATGCAATAATTTCCTATTTTAATTTCAAGAGGGAAAAGAAAAAAGCAATTGGAGTTCTCCTACATCAGGTGTGATTACCGTGTGTTTGATATATTTGCTTTGGGAATTCACTGATTCATAGTTATTTCAACTTTTCTTGTTGGATTATCTTGTTAGAGTCACTCAAAGTATATTTCAGCTGGACTACTATAACATAAATACACTACTTACATATTTTTAGTTATTGTCAGTCATATTCCTACGTTTGATAGCAAAATCTTTTAACCTACAGGCCCATGTCTAAATGAAGGCCCGTCCGAAAATCCACTGTTCAAACCCACTTTTTAATCCATCAAAATTGGGCGGATTTTTATAGGGTTTTCATATTCTCTTTCCTTAGTTTCCTCTTACACTCATCTCTCGCTCTTGCCGCCTCGCCTCCACGGCCTCCTCTCGCCTTGCCGCCTCACCTCCACCGCCTCCTCTCACCTCGCCTCAGCCGGTCTCTATCGCCTCCCCTCGCCTCCGCTGCGCCGCCTCCACCGCCTTCGCTCGCCTCGCCTCCTATCGCCACCTCCACCACCTCGCGGCTCGTCTCCACCGCCTGCGCCCGCCTCCCCTCACCTAGCCTGCTCCGCCAACACCGCCTTCCCTCGCCTCCTGCCTCCACCGCCTCGCGGCTCGTCTCCACCGCCTCACCTGCTCTAATCTCTTTCAATCCTTGAAGATCTAACAATTCGACGTCGTCCAGATTGAAAATCGGACGCCGTCCACAGCCTCGCGGCTCTTCTCCACCGTCTCACCTCCTCTAGTTTCAGCCTTACTGATTCTTTTTTTCACCTTTCCATGAATTGTTTATTAATTTTTGGTTTTTTTTGTGTAAGAATGAATTGAATAATTTGTTTTTAGTTTGACGAATTTGTCGAATTGTTGAATCAAATGAATTGATTTTTAGTTCTTTGAATTGATGACATGATTCGAGTTCTCATTCTAGTTTCTGGCAATGGATTTCTATGAAATGGATATTTCTGGTATTTTTTATTATTTAGAAGGATAAGAATGTAATTTTGTAGTTTAATCTAACAATGTATCAATTTTATCTTTTTTTTTTCTACCAAACAAACATAATTATTTACAATTTGCATATTTTCTTGACCCTCCTCGTTAATTTTTTCATACCTTATTATATCCTACTAGACTAGGTTATTGCCCGTCGAAATTATTTCGACGGTATTATTTTACGTTAAAATTATTTTATCGTAAACGTAATCAAAGATCCACTATATTTGAATCTTCCTTGAACGTTGTATTTCTTCAACTTCTTGTGCAGTTGTATAATTAAAAGATAAAAAGATAAAACTAATTTAACGTAATACTACTAATATATATGAACGGGATATATATGTCTTTAATAGGTATTATTTATATAAGTTTAAAGAAAATTACTCTATGCTATAATTTATGAAAATAAATTAAATATAAAGTGTGTTTAATCACCTTAAATTGTAACTAATTAAAATTAGACAAGTATTGATGTTTATTATTATTATTATTATTATTATTATTATTATTATTATTATTATTTTGACCTAAATATTGTTGAACTATAGCCAGTTAGGAATCGTCACGTTCGCATCGACTCGTTGGAATGTTCGTACATGTCGTAAATTCTATTTGGAATATGATTTATTATATTTTCTCGTCTCAAACTCATATAACAATATTAGCTAATTATGAAAAAGTATATAATCCATAATATTTATCCGGTAAATTAAATTAAATTTATCAGGGCCGCATCGCCTCCCTGGAAAGTCTCACGATTCTCGCATATGATTTAGGTCTTGAACCGGTTGGTCTCCCCGAAACGATGCACGGTTACATCGCCTCGCGAAATCGTTGCACGGTTGCATCGCCTCAGCGAAATGCTCGTACATGTCTCAAATCATATCTATAAAATAATTTTACTATATATTCTCGTATTAAACCCTTATATGAGCTAATTAAGAACTCATATAGCAATATGAAATAATTAGGAAAAAAATTATTTGTATTTAATCCAGAATATGATCAAATTAAATTAAATTTATTAGGGTCGTCTCGCCTCGTTAAAAAGCCTCACGGTGCCTCGTCGAAATATTCGTACATGTCCCAAATCATATCTACAATTTTTTTTACTATATGTTCAAACCCATGTAGCACTGTGAGCTAATTAAGAACTTATGTAACACCCTATTTTTTATATTTCAAAAAGATATAATTCTCACTCACAAAATAAGCGGAAGCACATAAGAAGCGAAATATTTTTTTTTCTTTAATTAAATAAACAAATAAAAGAATAAATGAGAATTTACTCAATTTGTTGTTTCAAATATAATTCAATAACAAAAACCACTCCAACACCATGACCAAATAAAATTTACTCAAGACCCAACATTGTTAGAATAAAATAGATGTCAAGCTAAAATAAATACTCCATTATAACAATACAAAAACGATTTTCCAAATATTCAACTTATCCAAATCCAAGACTCTTATTCCATAATAAGTTCGACTTCAAAATAATATTCAACTTAAAATCACGCAGAACCTAAAAAAAATAAAGAAGTTTGGCACCAACAAAGTCAAGGTGTCAAATGAAATAAACGACAAGAGAATCTAGATAAGTCTTGGCAATAAACAAAAGTAGAAGTAGAGCAACCCGGCACACCCACTCCGCCACGCCACTCCACGATCACTGACCTGAAAATATTTTAAGAAAAGGGGGGTGAGCCCAAAAACGTACTCAGTGGTGGGAATCGATGATTATAATTTTGCCACAACATGTATATATCGCGGGGAAGTGATAAATAATAATTTCGAGCCTCCCCGGCCTACCGAAACACTGGCTCCTCGGCATAAGATCCTACCTCCCCGACTTGGATCATGATCACACATCTACAACCCAAAGGCTCCCCGCCAGGGATAACGCAGATAACGTTCCGTCAACTGTGCACAGGACCAAACTTGCATGCTTCCCACATGCGAAATGATCATATAATAATATCACCACCATCAAACCACGACAATACACGTTGGACATGAAAGTATTTCACAAACCATAAATCATTTGATCACGCGTGACATTATAAAATCCGAAACATATATGTAAGTTTAAAGAAGTTTCACCCACCTCAAAGTCGAGTTTAACGAACCAACACCAAAATTGGGACGAGAGTCCTAGTTGCGCCGCACCTAGCCAAATAAATACCAATACTAATATAAGGACTTGAATGACTTTGGAGGCTTTAACTAATTCTTACAGAATCTATAGTTCAGGCATTTTTTTCAAAGATAGAATAATAAGATCATTACATTCCAAAACTTTTTATGCATACAATATGCTGACCATCTTCACCTAGTCTAACTAAGAAGACATATATACGTTTTTGTACAAAAGAAACAATAATTATAAATTTTAAAAGAAATTTGGAATGTTCCTTTAAAAAGTTGTAACTATGTGCTCGAATACTCAAATTAGCAGCAAACCATCTCAAGTATAAACTGAATACTTAATGAAGACTTAAATAACTATCCGATCAGAAAAATAGATAAGCTTATTTGAATAAAATATATAAGGTACCTCACTTGACCATTTAAACTGAAACTCACGACATTAGTATAACAAATTTATTCCAAATATTTGACCACTTTTACAATAGCTAAGATTTAATCTTAAACACAATGGAGTGAAGTAACTTCTATTAGAAGATCTTTTCGACAAAAGGGAACCAAAAATTCATTATGAAATTAATACAGATATATCTCAAAACTTAATTTATGTAAATTAATAAAAAGAAATATGAATCTGACTTGAAACAGATTGTAACTCGAAAGTAAAAAATTCAATTAATTAACTCTTTTATATTTATAAATAAAAGGAATAGATTTGAGTTTTATATAAAACTCCACCACAAGATGTCATCCGAAAGAAAAAGTTATATTAGTGCATGGTAAGAGGAAAGATAAATGGTGTGATAGCATATCAAACATATGGATATTGAATGTGATGATGTTGGGTGATTGGTAAAGAAAATAACACATCTTCAATTTGTACGGAAAGGAAATTAAAAGGAAACAAAAGTATGTGAATCAGGTTTGGATACACGAATCAAAGTAATAGGAGATAAACACAAAACTTTTACCAATTCGAAGAAGGCTGTAAGCTCACTTACTGGGATGTAACAACAATCCCATCAAGAACAGAATTTAAGAAGACTTACCAAAGAAAAAGCTTGACACGAGGAAATGACGAAAATATGGTGGGAGCGGAGGATTTTGAGAAAATAAATTGAGTGTGGGTTGAACTGGTGGCGACGTGCAGAGAAAATTAGAATTTATTTACGTAAATATAGCTTAACCCTAACAAATCCTAATTCCACTCAACCTCTACTAATTCTAAAATTTTATCTTAAACAAAGGAAGAGATAATAATGATATTATTAATTCAATTGAAATTAATAAAATGAATAATTAATCAATAATGACGATAATTCTTTGATTCATAAGTCAAGTTCTCTTATCCATCTTGACATGCGAAATCCATGTTGCAAGATTAATAAACACTAATAGCATAAACTAAAAAATTAATAAAATAATAGCATAAACTAAATAATGGATAAATATTCCATAAGTTATATTATTGGGCTCAAAATACAACAATTCCAAATTCTTACTATAGATTGAAATGTTGAGACCCTAAAGTAAATTTCAAAGTTCAATTTTCAACTAGGGGCGCAACAACGGACTCCCTCAAGTCCAACATAGCAAAACGAGCATGACAATAATTATATTTTCAATCACAATAATTTCCAAAATAAAATTATTGAGCACTAAAGGAAATCAATTTAAAGCCATTTCGCATAAGTAAAAAGCGGGGCGTTACAACTTATATAATAGGATAATTAGGAAAAATGTATATGATCTAATATAGTTATTTCGTGAATGAATTTTTTTTTTAATCAGAAATATTTATTTGGTGAAATTAAATTATTGCACAAGATATAAGATTAAATATATGTATAAATAAATATTATTTGATACGTTTACATCGTCTCGACTTGCCTCCCCGAAATTCTGCACAGTTGCGTCACCTCGTCGAATCATTGCATGATTGCATCACCCCGTCGAATATTTATTTGGTGAAATTAAATTAATCGTATAAGATATAAGATTAAATATGTAAATAAATATTATTTGATACAGTTACATCGTCTCGACTTGTCTCCCCGAAATTCTGTACAGTTATATCGCCTCGTTGAATCACTGCATGACATCATCATGTCGAAATGCTCGTACATATCCCAAATCATTTTTACAAAATAATTTTACTATATCTTCTCATGTCAAACCCATATACCACTATAAGCTAATTAAGAACTCATATAGGAAATGAAATAATTAGGAAAAAAATATATATTTCATCAAATTAAATTAAATATCACTCTTCTCATGTGAAACCTATATACCACTATAAGCTTCATCAAATTAAATTAAATTAAATATCATTTATACAAAATAATTTTACTATATGTTCTCATGTCAAACTCATACCATAATAAGCTAATAAGTTATATAAAATAGTTTTGACTCAAATATTGTTGAACCATGACTATAGATTGTGCCAGGCAACTGACGGTTTTTATGAGATAACAATATATATGAGCAAATTACGAAATAATTGTTCTATATGTTCTCGTCTTAAACTCATAGCAATATAAGATAATTAAGACCCATATAGTAATATGAGCTAATTAAGAACTCATATATCACTATGAGCTAATTATGAAAAAAATATTTAATCTATAGTATTTATCTGGTCAAATTAAATTCAATTTAT
>JAYJMF010342830.1:0-12479 GCA_036873715.1 Salvia sclarea
TTGATTTTTATTTCGCTCATCTCTTGTTCGTTGATTTTATGCGCTTGTTCATCGCTTTTATGCTCTTGTTCGTCATTTCCACTTCTCACGATAAAATCAATTCTCACTAGAGAGCACCCCCTAGTATGTGTGCTTGTGTGTGTGCAGGGGCGGAGCCAGGGGAGCCCAAGCACCCCCCCAAAAAAAAATATTGATTCTTTTTTTTTTTTGTATTAGCATCCTTAAGATTATTCATTCCTGTGGATGTGTATATGAGAGAGAGGAGTTTGGGAGAGATAAATGTACCATGGGCTTCCCCTCCGGGTTCTCGCGGTTGACCCAGTTCATGATCAGGGGCGTCACCTTCGCGGCCACGAGCAACTCGAGGGCCACGAGGGACACCATGGACACGACGGTCCTCACGCTCCGGTAGTAGAACCCCTCGAGGGGGTCGAAGACGACGAAGCCGATGCAGATGAGGAGGGTGGCGACGAGGTCGGTGTGGACGCCCGCGGAGACCACGAACCGGCCGATGTCGGACTTGCCGATCTTCAGGTCGGTGATGAGGCGGGTGAGGAGGGGGCTGGCGGTGCCGGAGACGATGATGGAGAGGCAGAGGTTGAAGGGCACGCTGGCGGCCTCGGGGACGTCGAGGAAGGGGGTGAGGAACGAGGCGAGGACGAAGGTGGTCAGGACGCCAGAGTAGGCCACCTTCGCCTCGGGGAGGTGGATCTCGAGGAAGATGTTGGGGTCCACCTCGAGGCCCACCACGAACATGTGGAGGACCATCGCGACCTCCACGACGTACTCGATCGTGTTGCGGATGCCCTCCCCCTTCGTGTGCCTGCGGATCATGGGCAGGTTGCTCAGGATCATCCCCACCTGCACCACAACCAGCAGGAGGCAGATTTTTTTTTTTATTAAATAATTATTCACCGTGCATCGCACTAATAAAGGGGCCAAAAGGGAAGACAGACTATGCATTCGGAGAAGATCCGGGGCTGGGAGAGGCGGCGGAGGAAGATGTGGAGGAAGTTGCAGAGGAAGACGATGAAGAAGAAGCCGAGCATGTAGACGGCGACGGTGGCGAGCCGGAAAGTCATGCTGCCGTTGGTGCATAAGGCCGCGTTTGTCATATTTCTCCAATTTCCGATATCCATTTTTTCTTCTTTTTTTTTCTTTTTTTTTTTTTGTTTTTGAAGATTTGTGATGATTTCTATCTCAAACTTTGGTTGTTGAATTGTGTGAAATTCAAGAATCTATGAGTTCTTTCTCTCGAGGGATTAATTTGATTTTTGTTTAAAAAAAAATGGGGAAAAAAATCTGAGTTTTGTGAGGAGAGGCTGATTTATAACTTACTACGTAGAATGAGGTGTTCTTGTGGTCAAGAAAACACTTGGAAAAACAAAAACCATGCATGCAAATCAAAAAATTGCCCAAAAAAGGAAAAATTAAAATAAATAAATTGCTTTACATATATAGATATTATAATCCAATTAATATTATATCTTTATAATTAAGATATATGTGTGGGTGTGTGATTAAATAGACTTTACAAAGTTTATTTTCTTTCACTAAATATATACTAAGTTGATGTCGAACAAAATTGATGTATAGATGACATGAAATAGGATAGGAGATATTCATTTGGATTAGGATTCCTTTTTTCTTCTTTTGAGTGATATATCCACTTTCAAACTTTACTTGTTCTCTTTTGTTACATTTTTTGTGTTTTAGTTTAATTTTGAGATATACAATTTATTATTAGAGTATCAATTTTTCATTTCTAAAACTTCAAATATTAATGAAAATTTGCTATATTATAATAATAATAATAATAATAATAATAATAATAATAATAATAATTTACTTTTTACGATAAACATAGCTCAGCTGGTAAGACGTTTTCCCTCCAATTATTAATCGGACTATGTATATGAATATCAACAAAAACTAATATTTATAATAAGTATTATTAAAATAGTAAATTAAATAATGGAATGCGAAATTGTTGTCACATAAGATTTCAGTTAGCTGGCAACCGACTTAAGGCGGCGTTTGGTTTATAGAAAATCCATAAATTTGGCTTTTCAAAAAATGGTCCAATAATTAAAAGAGTATTAATATTTAATACTTCACTAATTAGCAGCTGAGAGCTAAACACGTCGCCGTTTTCACCCAACTTTCCTTTTTCTATTTTTATAATTATTATTATTCAAATTCAGACAAGAATTGACATTTCTCCTCCTTTTCACCTAACCGAATTGAAGAACCTCGCAAAAAACCCAGTCAACTTCTAATTAAAATTAGTTTTAGCAGAAATATACGCAAATCTTCCACCAATTTTCACGAGCAAACACAGATTGTTGCTCTACGATTCAGTATTTGGAGTGCGATTGCTGTGATTCGTTCGCGATGGAAGCTGTTGCAGGCTCTCGGATTCTTCCGCAGCTCAGTTGTAATCGGAATTCTGAATCGTGAGCATTTTTTTTTTTCAGAATTTTGATTTTTTTTTCTTCACTTGCTTTTTTCTGTGATTGATTGATTGATTGTTCGTGTTTGCTTATTTGGTTATGTTTTATGTGATATGCGATTCTGTTTTTCTTTAGTGGCGATTGGATCATGCGATTATTTTGATTTCTTTGCGGTGCTGATGATCCTGCTGTGTGAATAGGTTTTGAAGATTTTATTTGATTGTAATTTTAGCTTTTTTGGAGCGTTAATTTAATAACTTATCTTATTTCAGCAGCTCAGTCCTAAGCAGAATTCTGAATCGTGAGCATTTTTTCAGAATTTTTATTTTTTCACTTGCTTTTTTTTTTTGTGCTTGTGATTGATTGATTGATTGATTGTTTGTGTTTGCTTATTTGGTTATGTTTCATGTAATATGCGATTCTGTTTTTCTAGTGGCGATTGGATCACGTGATTACTTGATGATCCAGCTGTGTGAATAGGTTTTGAAGATTTTATTTCATTGTAATTTTAGCTTTTTTGGAGCATGTGTTTAAGAGTTTATCTGATTTGATTTCAGCTAGAGATGTAAATGAGAGTTGATATTTACTGAATATAGTGTTGAAAATGATCTGAAATAGTTGGTATTTCTGAATAGATCATGTATAAGGATTTGGGATATATTGCATATTTGCATGAATAGGTTTAAAGAATTTATTTAATTAGAGTATTAGCTTTTTTTGGAGAATTAAAGGTGTTAGAGAAAATCATGTAAGCAAATGAGGGTTATATATTGATCACAGTTAGAAAATGTTAGAATTTTAAATGAAATATATCTGAAGTAATTAGTCTATCTAAATAGATCATATCATATTGATTTGGAATAATATTAAATATTGTATGAATGCTTTTTCTTTTCTTGGTAAAATGTTGGATATGATAGAGAGGCATGAGTTTGATCACTTTGTCCGATTTCAGGCTTCATCACAATGTTAAATCGATCCCATCTTCTGTTAATACGACCAGACTTTCTGTGGTTCGGCATTATAGTTCGAACGACGTGAAAAACTCTGTTTCCGGTGGTTTGTCTTTGAGACATCCGGTGCAAAGGAAGGATGCTGTTGGAAGAACATTTTGCACGATTGGTGTGTGCACGTATCCTGGAGGCGTTGTTGAGTCGCATTCTGACACTACTGAAGAAAAGATCGGAGTTCTGCTTCTGAATCTTGGAGGCCCCGACACTCTAAATGATGTTCAGCCTTTCTTGTTTAACTTGTTTGCTGACCCCGTATGGTTTATGTCAAAACAACGTAGTTTTACCATTTGATTTGATTATTTTCAGATTGGTGATTCTGTTTGATCCCCTGTTGCAGGATATTATTCGACTTCCGAGGTTGTTCCGGTTCCTTCAACGTCCGTTGGCACAATTGATTTCAACTTTGAGAGCTCCTAAGAGCATAGAAGGTTATGCTTCCATAGGCGGAGGTTCACCTTTGCGCAAAATAACAAACGAGCAGGTATAAAGGGCCGCCAATGAAGCTTCTTATTCCTTTTATTGATTTCGGATTTTGGAGTTTTTTGGGGCGAAAGCATTTTAAAAGTTGTTTGATTTCTCGTCTCAAGGCAAGTGCGTTAAAATCGGCTCTTGAAGCTAAGGAGGTTTCGGCAGATGTCTATGTAGCAATGCGATACTGGCACCCATTCACAGAGGAAGCAGTTCATCAGGCAAGTCACAGTCACAAAAATGAAATACATTTTGGCTTATATATAGCTAAATAAACCCAATATAAATCTTTTCATAAGTTTATCAAATCAACTTCTTAACGTCTAGGATTTTGAATTTCTGGCGTGGTTGCACGTATTGTTTTCTCACAGATAAAGAGAGATAGGATCACAAGGCTCGTCGTATTGCCACTGTATCCCCAATACTCTATTTCAACAACCGGCTCGAGCGTCCGTGTTCTTGAAGAAATGTTTAGGTAATATGCTGTTTCACTTCATTCTCTATCATCGAATAATGAATGTTTCATTCTCCCAATTTCATTTCCTCCTCTTTTGTCTTTCAGGAGTGATACGCATTTGTCAAAATTACCAGTTGCTATCATACAGTCTTGGTATCGGCGACAAGGTTATATCAGTTCCATGGCTGACTTAATCGAGAAGGAGTTGCAAAATTTCTCGAACCCTGAAGAGGTGGATGATACATCTTTGCCGTAAAGGCATCAAATTTGAATGATGTGGCATCTGTCATGGTAAAATTTTCTGTCGAATTTGTAGGTGATGATATTTTTCAGCGCACACGGAGTTCCTGTCAGCTATGTTGAAAATGCCGGCGATCCATACCGAGATCAGATGGAAGAGTGTATCTTCCTAATAATGCAAGAGCTCAAGTTGAGAGGAGTTGGAAATGATCATACTTTGGCTTACCAGGTTCGTTGCAGTTACTATATTTTTTTATTTATTTTTTTAATCTTTGGTCGACTATTTCCTTAATCGGATTACATTACTTATTAAGATATACACCAATTTCTTGGTATTGGTTTTAACTTCTCGCCGTTTTTGCTCCAGAGCCGGGTGGGACCTGTCCAGTGGTTGAAGCCGTACACCGATGAAGTTCTTGTTGAGCTCGGCCAACGAGGTGTGAAGTCTCTCCTCGCAGTTCCAGTGAGGTATGCCTCTCTCCCACCCCCCCCTCCTCAATTGTTTCCCCTTTTACATTTTAGAAAATGATGGGGGTATAACTGTCATTTGAGCTTTCAACCTTCAAAACTCGAAAAACTAGGTAAATGCACTAATAACTTCTACTTATAAGTCTTAAGAGTTATACATATTACTACCTAAGATTATTATTTATCGGGCCCCGTGAAAAATATGCACTGCCTCATCTAATCTGATGGTTGCGCCGTCAACTTTTCAGCTTCGTGAGCGAGCACATAGAAACTCTCGAGGAGATTGACATGGAGTACAAGGAATTGGCCCTCGAATCGGGCATTAAGAACTGGGCCCGCGTCCCTGCTCTCAACTGTACGTCCTCGTTCATCACTGATCTTGCAGATGCAGTGATCGAAGCACTGCCTTCTGCGATGGCTATATCCAACTCCGATGCCCCCATCTCAGAAAAAGCTGAAATCGATTTCGTGGGATATGCTACCAAGATGATCTTCGGCTCAATCTTCGCCTTCCTTCTGCTATTGTCTCCCAAGTTGATGTCGGCATTCAGGAGGCCGGTTGTGTAGACGACTCATACTAAGCATACACGAGCGACATTAGGCGCTATGGAGGTAGCAAAAAATAGGTTATAATGCCCTTCTTCATACTCGTATAACTCTCGAGTTCCAGTTATATATTCTAACCGGTTCGTGTGGGATGCTGAAGAGATTGATCGCGACCGTTGATCTGATCTGATCAATCGTTGTTCTCGTTTCGTTTCCGAAGGCTGAAGGATGGGATTTTGCAAGTCCACTGCAGTTTTGTTGCGATAATTCTTGTGCTCGTCTTTGTAGAGCAGAATATACATGGAAGGAAAAGCCTCTTTTGCAGTTTTACGTTTTCTACTTGTATTTTTGCTGTAGGCAAAGATCGGAAGAAGAAATTATTATACTTGCTCATTGCAGTCCAGTTTCACTTTGTCGTTTTTTTGGGTTAGTCAAAATGTTTGGATAGGCTTATAAGTTAAAAAGTGAATCATTAGTTTAAAAAAAATTGGAGAAAAATAAAATTAAAAATGTATATAATAAAAATATTAAGCTATAATAAGATTATTTATAAATTACTCCCTCCGTTATCTTTAGCATGGCACACTTGCATAAATGGGTTATCATCTTTAATATGGCACATTCCCAAAATGGAAATATATTTGCCTTATTTAGTCAACAAAAGTGATTACATCATTTTACACACAAAAACATCAATTTCTTAATCTCCGTGGCAAAAAGGTATGTCATATTAAAGATGACGAAAGGAGTAATTTTTAGTTGTAAGATAATATATAATAAAACTGAGGTTGAGCAACTTATTTTTTGAAGAATTTATTTTCAAGTTTTTAAGCTATTTATTACTAATAAAATGGAGTAGTTTATTTTGCCAAGAAACTTACAACTTTTAAATAACTTATAAGCTTATTTCAAGTAACTTATAAAAGTTCACCCCTAAACAATTTAAATGTGCATGTGTGCCTCTGCAACCAACTTACAATATTTTAAAATGAAATTTAAAGCAAAAATGATAAATACGAGACCACACCAAGGCAATTCCCAGGAAAATATCAGTAAAACATGATATAACAACAAAAAAGAGAAAAAGAAAAAAGGAAAAACAACCAAGTTGGTGTTGTAGTACACTAGAAACCTAGTTAAAACATGCGATAACCATCGTTACTAGCAAAGACAAATTGAACAATACATCAACCCAACCGCAAACTCAGACCCGTTAACTCGGCGGCGATACTTTGGCGGCCCCGGTGGATTGGGACGCTGGAGACGGGGTGGCGTCGTAGGCACCACTACTGTATTGCGGGGGCTGCTGTTGGCCGTAGCCGGCTTGAGCTGCTGCTGGTGGTGCCGCTGCTCCGTAAGGCGGGGCTCCGTATGCTGCTGCTGCCGCTGGGTAACCCGACGATGGAGGTCTCTGAGCACCGGAATCCGCGTGACCATAGGCCGGTGGGGGCTGAGAACGAGGGTAGCCGGGCTGAGCATACGCGCCACCTTGCGCGCTAGGTGATTGCTGAGGCTGTGCGTATGCGGCCGGCTGAGTGCCGGGCTTTTGAGTCGGAGGTGTCGCGTAACTTCCGTACGGCGGTTGGGTCCCGTAGCCGCCCTGTGCCCCGTAGCCGGGCTGGCCGGAAGCTTGGTGTGGGTAGTTTGGGTTCGGGCTGGGTTGGCCGCCGGCGCTGTATGGCTGTGCGGAGGCAGGTGCTTGATTCGGGTCGCCTTGTGATCCGTACGAAGGAGTTTGTCCATCGGGGGTTGGATAGGCGGAGGAGCCGTATCCTTGCTGCTGCTGGTCGTATCCGGCGCTAGGGTTCGGCGGCTGCTGCCCGTAGCCGGATTGAGCATGATAAGCGCCGTAACCATCTTGGCCGTAGCCGCCTTGTCCTTGACTATAGGCAGCCTGACTGTAACCGTAGCCCGACGCATCAGTCGGAGCAGCAGGGCCCCCATGAGCTTGCTGCTGCTGGGAAGGTGCCTGCTGGTTGTAATAATCGTAGCCACCTCCCTGAGCAGCTTGCGGGTTTTGAGCAGTTGACGATTGATCCCAGCCAGCCCCGTACCCTCCGGATGTAGGTTGAGGAGGATAACCGGAGTAAGGTGGTTGGGTCATGCCGTATTGTGGTGGGCCAGGGTATGCACCGGGCTGGACATAGCCGTAACCGGGTTGTTGCCCGGGTGGGCCCGGCTGCGCCCAGTTAGTAGGTGGCCGAGCTTGGTAGCCTTGCTGAGAATAGCCTCCGGATTGACCTCTCATGCGGTTCTGCACACAATTGTTATGACAAATGAACCTAGAACTGGTTGTCGCATTGAGACGAGCAATGATATATAGATAAAAAACGAACAAACAACTCAAAAATCAAAATGTAAGCAGAGGTACCAAGTAATGTAACAACGGATATAAGAGATACAGCAAGTAACATATATAACCTCATATACTGAGCACTACACTCGGAGAGTTGCATGAAGACAAAGATTAGACGCCTACATACCGTACTTGTTGAGTCGTATTATTGGATAACTCCTGCGGAAGCCCATCCTCTCCCTATTCGAAGCGAATGGGTACAACAAAAATAGCAAATACTATACATCTATAGCAAAAGAAGAGGACTACAGGTCCACAGCAAGATCCAGTATGTAACATAGGACAATCCATTGAATTACTAGGTGGGGAATCAATATAGCAATTCAGAAATTCATGATACCAGAAGCAAAGAATAGATTATCCAATATCAATGGCTTGACTCGAAGGCTTTGATAAAAAAAATTGTATGGAACCAAGATAGGAGAAATGGCAAATATATGGTAGTGCTATTTTTAACTTTACCTCATTAAGTCCAATAAACGATGTAGAGGAAGGGGATATAAATGAGAGGAATATAATAAACATAGCAACATCACAGTTATGTTGTTCCTTCAATAGGACATAGTGTAACCATGTCTTATATCAGGGAAGTTAGATTCCACAAAAACTTACAATCTTAATAGTTTCTTCAAACTAAATCCCAGGAAACAAAGATCATTATAAGACCAAGGGACATCAAAATATTAAGTTCGTAAATACTCTGGCCATAATCAAGTCTCACAAGTATCATATGCCAGAGAATCAGTTACTCCAATATCCTTGCAGCACTTAAGAGCTACACAAGCAGATACACTTGCATTCAATATTTATCTGATGTCTCCACCGTGATAACCATACATCAAGCTTCTATTGAGAGCAGATCCTCTCAAATAAGGTGGCAACTGAATGTTTATAGTTTAACCATCCAACTATAGTTGATTACTGAATTTAGATATTCTAATTTTACAAGAACCTTAATATGTTGCTTAGTTAGATTCGTGGGGAGGAACAACACAAAACCTGCCTCATAGAAACCAGATATCCAACATGCAATAAATCAAAAGAAGGATGTAGTTAACATCCTAAATACTAATCAGCTATTGACAAAAGGCAACAGTAAGAGCCAAAATATTGGAGAGAATACCTAAAAGAGCTCATAAACCCCAACGTACTACAAAGTTATTACTATACTATAGTGAAAAGAAAACCAGGAACTACAGCCCACACTATAACCAAAGAAATAAAAACATGTACCACGGAGTTCTCCCTTACGGAACGAAGAGCAGCAAAAGCTGAATTCCGCAATCCAAGATTCATTTTGACAGGGCCAAAAGGATCTGCAAGTCTCTATATCCAAAATAGGGAAGGCAGGCAGAAAATATTGCAATTTACCACAAAGATATTTAGCTGGACATATGACCAGAAAAATAGAAGGCTCGAGAGAATTACAGGACTAATCTGCTTATATGTCAGACACATTCTAAATTTTTAATTGATAATGAAAGTAATAGTAGGGTAATAATTCCTCAATTGTGAAACAGTGACAGACAAAATAAATATAGAAGTGGAAATAATTGTGGATTGACAACAGGCTTTAACTCACAATGACAAAACCAAGAAAAATAAATCTCAAGTAACACAAGAATGCAATCATATAGAAGATCAGCATGGTATCATCATATTAAACATACAAAGCTGGGTGGCATAAATGGTTGAATGTGTACAGGCAGAACGCAACGACTCCAGCATACGGAACTACAAATTCTCCATGCATAGACATAAGAAATGAAATCACAAAAGAACATATTAATGACAACCATTGAACAAACCTCACTGGTGACTTCTTCAACCAACTGTTTTGCAGCTTCAATTTGTTCACTAGTTCCATCAATTTGCACTGTCCTCTCCTTTGACATATCACCAGGGGGTAGATGCAGAGGTATAACCTGTAGCAAACAGGTAAGTAGTAACTAGTAAGTACATCCATTTTATGGTGATTCACACAGCAAGCTGAGGTTATTCAAGAAAACTGACAGCAACTATTAGCATGACATATTCTGCAAGAAAAAATCAGGCCACCCTACCTGAATCCGAGCCCCAGTGGTTGCTTGCATACTTTTGATAGTTTCACCTCCTTTACCAATAACAAGTCCCACCTGAAAATTTATCCATTGTCGTGATACAATGAGATAAATAATCATAACAGCCAAGACAACATTTAGTATACCTTATTATTAGGGATCATCATAACAAATTGATCAGCTCCAGATTGCTGCCCAGTCAACCGCCTGGAAACTATGCCAGAACCACCTGCATCAGCCTGTCCCATTGAAAAGCAAACAGTTACTACAGAGAATTCATTAAAGAATATACTGATGACAGGCACATTGCTTTCACAAACTTCCATAACCACAGAGCTACATGTGGGTGTCAAAATAAACATTCTTAAGGTAGAGAAGGGAAACAAACATAAAAATAGCTTGTACTGAAGGGCTTGCTAATATGCATAATTACCTCAGAAAGAACATCACCGATCAGCTGCTCTGCTTTCGCGATCTGATCCGGAGTTCCCATGAGCTCAACTGCTCTTGAAGTAGAGTTAGGGTCTGCATCCATGTCTCTGGTGACCTGAATCTTAGCTCCTGACTGTAGCTGGAGGTACTTGATAGTCTCGCCGCCTTTGCCAATTATCACACCAACCCTTCCATTTGGAATATCAATTTTCTTGCTTGGACCTGCGGTTCCGTAACCATATGAACCACTTTGTGCTGGACCACCAAGACCTAAACCCGGATGCTTATGGCTAGCACCTAAAATCAAAACACACAACACAGTTTTATTTCTTTAAATTCATCTCAGTTTGTTAAGAAAACTTCAACCAACCAGCATAAACTGTAATAGTTATATCTGCTAAGATCACACAGATGCCAAGAGCTTCTCAATTAATGGCAAAAGGCATCTCTAGTTAGACTTAAACCCGGATGCTTATGGCTAGCACCTAAAACCAAATAACATAACACAGTTTTATTCCTTCAAATTCATCTCAGTTCATTAAGAAAACTTCAACCAACCAGCAGAAATTGTAGTAATAGTTATATCTGCAATTAGCACACAGATGCCAAGTGCTTCTCGATTAATGGCATAAAACATCTAAAACAAGTACTAATTTCACAGTTAGAACTTAGAATATTTTGCAACAATGCCAGCAAACATCTTGGAACTAAGTAATCACCATACATGAACAACAATCTTCAGGTACCATAAGCTCTACCAAACGGAGTGCTCATCAAAATTTCGATAACCAGCTTTACCAGTGCAATTAAAGGCGAACTAAAAAGAGAAATTGCGAGAGATAGAAACACAGCATGCTGTATAAGCTTATTCAATAAGAAGCCCCAACCTGTATCAACAGCATCGTATCCACCGCCGCCACCTGCTCCGTTCTCAACTCTCGCTCTCTTCGCAGGATCAGCGCTGTTCAGAATCCTCGCAGCAATCTCCTGCGCCTTCTGTTTAGCCAGCTCGATCTCGTTCATAGGCGGCGGAACGTTGTTGTAGGAAGGCGGAGGCGCGGCGGAATCGGGCGGCGACGAGAACCCCGTGGACCTGCGCCCCACCGCAGCTGGCGGCGAATCCTCATACTTGCGCTTGTTCGAGTCGGCTCCGGCAGCGTAAACAGCCTCGTCTGCCATTTTTGAGCTGGATTTGCAGAAAATTGAGCACGCGCCGGTTAGAAATGGGGGAGAGATGTAAAAACCCTAGATTTTGCAGATGAGAGAGAATTAACGATGAGGTGGTGTGTTTGACTATTTATATGGGAAATGATCCCGCTCTAGATTTTTATACGCTGAAAATAATATACACATAAAAAGGTGTCAGATTTTATATGTACGATGCTACATACAAAGGGAAAACGGGAAAAGAGTGAAAGATATATATAGTCAATTAATATAAATATATGTTCAATATATTCAATTTTATAAGAATGGGATAAATATATTTAATTTAGGGTAAAAAGATTAATATATTTTTAATGAATTGTTAAAATTACACACTTTTTTCACTTTCTCTCTCCACTTTCTCTTTCCCCAATTGGTATCTCTCTCTCTTTTTTCTCTTTCACAGCGCCTTTCTTCTTCATCTTCATAAAAATTTAATTTTTTTTTCTTTCTCAAACAATCAAATATTTACTCCAATTTAAGAGAGTTGGTGTGGTAGTTGAAGAAATGAAAGAAATGAAGGCTAACAAAAATGAAAAGAAGCAATTTCAAAATCAAACACACAAAAAACTTGCAAAATGAAGCTTTTGAATTGAGAATTTTCAGATTTTGTGGGCCATTTTTTGACGAATTTTACGACGAATTAAGACGGTAGGTCTGTTAGATATGTTTTTCACGACGTTTTTTTATTATCAATGCATGAATTTGAGTCTATTTTTGATGATTTTGTTTTATTTTTTCGCAATGTTCATCAAGTACACAGTTGAAATCTAGAAAGAC
>JAYJMF010342851.1:0-12478 GCA_036873715.1 Salvia sclarea
TTTCTCTTCAGATTGGTTGGGGGTTATACGATGAATGCGGCTATTGAGTTGTATAATTTTAAATTCGTAGTTAAGGGTAAAATAGTACACTTAATTAATAAATTTATTATATTTTAATTAGGGGACTATAGTGAGTAAAATGGTGGCTATGAATAGAATGACCCTTATATTAAAAGTAGTCCGGCCCGATCCAATATCGTTTGGTGGGCTCTCTAAACTGGCTAGGGTTTGTGCTTCAGGGCTATATATATCAGTAGCATTATCAATTGTAATATGCTCCACAGCAAAGAAGATCAACTGCTCCTTCTTTTGTCTCTTCACCAATTTTCTTAATTTTTCCAATCCTTTTGCCTATTTTTTGGAGGGTTATAAGAAAAGCTACATGTACTCCAAGGAAGGGTGAAACACAATACCCTTAGATCTTGATTTGCCGGGTTCCGGCTGTAGCTATATTAATCGAGAAGTTATCTGGCCGGTTGTTGTTCTTTGTCGACATATCTGCTTACCGAATTTCTCACATTTCTTCCAACTTTTTTTTTCTATATCATTTCCTACTGTGTTTTGCTGCAATTACAATTGCGGAGGCTTCAATTGTGGTTATTTTTAAAGGTAAAGTTGCTGCTAGACGATGTTTAGCCATTTGTGTATGTAGATTTATCCAACTAAATCCCTTAGTTTAAAACACCAAGATTTTTTATGTGGCCGGTGATGCATAGAGAATTGTCCGTACCATCTGATTCATTGATGTATCAACCTCTTATATTTCTGAGGCCTTTTTTATAAATTTCCTTATATTTATCTTCTTTATTGTTATTTATTTAAAAAATTTAGATTTGATTTTTGATTTTCTTTTCAAAAGAGGCGTTGATGACTAACATATACCATCAAACTATGAAAGCCTTGTTATTGGCTTGTTGATGTCAATCAAACATTATTCTGAGCCTTGTGAATTAATATTTTGTTTTATTTCATTTACGGCAACAAATTAGAGTCACTGATGCACTATATTCTAATGGTGTTTACAGCGCTGTACGTTGCCCACATAAAAGGTGCTGAGATTCTGGCATATGCTTATTTTTCCTTGAGCTATTGCATTCAGAAGCTCCTACATTTTAAATTTGCACAAGTTTTATTTATCTTATTTCTTCAGTTAATTTTAGACTTTCTGAATCTAACTTGTTTTAAGTTACTTGTATTCTCTGATTTCGATTTAAGCCTAATCTCATCCTGAATATGGTCGATGCCTATATATAAATATTTCCGGTTGATTTGTTAAATTTCTTTTGTCCAACTGAAAGAAAAAAAAATTAAAAATCGTAATTGAGCTGATTGTTGCTTTTTACTGTCTTTAAATTATAATGTATATGCTGTTGTACAAAATTGCCATTCCAAGTATTCTTCGCCCTGTAGGATTCAAGAAAAGGCCGCGACTGTAGAGATTAGTTTTCGTTCGAGGATCGCCACTACTCTAATGCATCTATCTCCAAGTGTTTGAATTGTCAGAATATGTGATATATTTTCCGAGGCAACATGCTTTTGTATAACATTAATGGTAAAGGAGGTTAGCACGAACAGGAACTATTTTCAACTATGAAATATCATTTTATCCTAATTCTCACCGATTGAAGTATCTCCTTTAATCATCTCTAGTGGAGGGATTCATGTTGGTTGAGGAAACTCTGTTTCTCAAGAAAGGCTTGTTGAAGTTTTCAGTAGATTTTTCTTTCATCAGCCGGTTGACCACAAAAAGTTTCCGCTAGTTTGTTTTACTTCTGTAAATGATTGTGTGGGTTATCCAAATATTCATTTCTTAATGAAGGTGTACATATCAATTCTTGTCATGACATGCTCCAGTAAAACACACTTGACTCTATGCAGGCAGCAAGATAGATTTATGGTAATAATAATAAATATCTCGCAAGTAAATATGGCTTTGTAAGTCGGCCTTCTCGAGATGATGTTTGTCTGTTAGGCTTGAGAGGATTAGCAAAGCTAATAGTTTGGTTTAAAGGTTATATCTTCAGAGTTGATTAATTAACATGCGTTTGACAAAAACAATAGCCTTCTTCAATTGTCGATGTTAGAGATTTAGGGAAAATATCGAAAAGTAGCACTCTTCGAAAATAAATCGAACTTAAAAGTTCCAAAATGTCCTTCCATCAATCATTTAATTGTTAACATATATCCCCTCCCCTAACCCATCCCCCCTCTCCTTTTCTTCCCCCCAAATGCCATCGTCGGCACTGCTGCTCTGACATCCCCGCTACAACTGCTCTGGCATCCGCCATCACCGCACCAATGCTTCGTCTTCTTTATCACCACGCCGCGGTGCTCTGTTCCGCCATTCTCATCCTCATCGTACTTTTGCCTGATTCGATCCAGAAAATTGAATTTTACCTAAAATCTTACATGAATATGAAAATCTATTTTTTTAATATATTTGATCCTATCCGAAAAATTCAAATTTGGTTATAATAAATATAAAAATAAATAAAAAATTTGAAAATGCAAAAAATCAAGTTTATTACTCACTCCGTCCCATCAAGCTTGGCACAATTCTTTTGGGCATGAAGATTAAGAATATGATATTTTTGTGTGTAAAATGGTGGAACCCATTATGAAAGTAATGTTTTTGTGTGTAAAGTTTTTGCTATTTTAGGTACATGCCAAGACTATTGGGACAACCTAATAAGGAAATTGTGCCAAGCTTAATGGGACGGAGGTAGTATTTTAATATAAATAAATAAAATATGTTTATATATATAACATATTATAATATAAATTAAAATTATATATAAAATATATATTATATATATATTATTATTAATATTCTATTATATATTTTGGATTTGTTCGGATTACAACTAGCCCGAAAATCCGAAGAAATATGTATAAAATTTTATCCGATCCAAAAATCAGAAAAATTCAGACTGAAAGAGTTGCTTCCACTGAGAGCGGGTGTTGTTGGAATAACAGTGACAGACACAAGAGAGTATTTTGGCAGCGGAATGAAAGACCGTGAACGAAAAAGAAAGACACATGAAAGTATTTTTGTGCAGATTATATGAATATGAACGAAAAAGAAAGACACATGAAAGTATTTTTGTGCAGATTACATGAATATAACCTGCACAGTGCCGTATGGCGAAAACTCAACTATAAGAATGAAAAGTTACAAAGTAATGTACAACCTTGTTAACTTCAAAGTGCACAAAACAATCTATAGAAAACTCAGTTCATTAGCAGGAAGCTCAAGAACCTTACAAAACAACTATGACTATTGTGTATGATGTTCATTCAACACTGAACCTAACACTCGTAGTAAAAGTTAAAATGTCTCTCAATTTCGGTGAGTGTAAAATACTAAACAACATTCCTCACACCTCTCTTGACAAAAACTGTAATTAGAACTACATAATAAGACACGAGATGTTGTAAGGACTATTGCGAAAACACTTTCAGAGACAGACACAGATCTTTTGATAGATCTCGATTTTTTGCTCTGCGTTCTGCACATTTCTTCAAGATGTCTTCAAGTATTTATAGCTGGTCCATAACTTTGCACCAAACTGCGGAACGTGGGTTTGTTGGTGGTTAAGGTAGTGGATTAATTGGTTGTTAGTTGACTAGGTTGTTCCTCAATTCTAGGAACAACTTTGACCTCTTCCACTCCACTCTTTCCACCTTGATAGGAGCTGCAAATTGAGCTCAACCGAATTATTCTTCCCACTTCCAAGCTCAACCGGTTTAATACACTTTGAGTCCACAAATGTAGGAACCATCTTGACCAATTCCTACACAAAAACAAGTGAAGAAAGAACAAAACAATAAACAAATAATTAGAGTTAAATAATAACTCCAACATGACACACAGTGCAGTGTCTAGGAGTTATATACTCAGTTCCGAGTATCCCAGTTGTTCGCCGTGATTATGACACACAATACAGTGTCTCGTATTCGTTATAAGTCGTTGTGCATTGGGGGAGTTATATACTCAATCCCGAATATCCCAGTTGTTAACCATAATTACGACACATAGTGCAGTGTCTCGTATTCATTATAAGTCGTTGTATCTTGGGACGATTGTTGTTGAACCGTTTGTATAAGTACAGAGCAATTTCGTCTTACAAAAGAGAGAACTATTCTGCCTCGACTCTAGTCAAAATCTTTTTTTCTTTTCTCTCATATATCTCCATTTCCTACGCCAACCATAATAACACAATCAACATTATTTACATCTCACCTACCCTCTGTAAAAAATCCGATTAAAATTGAATTTTGGAGAGAGAGTTGGCTGCTTATTCACGATTTGAGAGAAGAGTTGGCTCTAGAATCGAATTTTTGAGAAAGGATATTCACTATTTGAGATAGTAGCTCACCGGTAGGAATTGAATTTTTGAGATTGAAATAATGCAATAGAGATAGCTAAGATCAACATTTACACAGTTAGACTAGACTGTAATATTCTTAGAATTTACAAAAAGAATAAAATGACAAAGGAAGAAAGGAAATCATTAAAATTACCAAAAGAACACTTAAAAACGGTTTCATTGGTGGTGAAATGTCATTCCCTTGGCATGATGAATTTGGTTAGCTTTGCCTCCACTTGCTTCATATTAGGCCTTTTACTTGGCTCCACATTCAAGCATCTCTGTGCCAATGCAGCAATCTCTCTCACAATCTCACCATCTGCTTCACCAACCATCTCATCGTCAAGAATCTCACGCAGCCGTCCCGCCTTAGCCATACTAACAAAATTCAACGCCATGCTTCTATCTCTTTCGCGCCTAACTCGAGCAACCGCCCTCCCTCCGGTAAGCAGCTCCACTAAAACTACTCCAAAACTGTAAACATCGCTCTTATTGTTTAGCCGCCCCGAGCTACTCAACTTGGGATCTTCATACACATAATTTTCCACATCATAATCCCGAGGAATCAAGTTGGATCCTGCAGCATAAAATATCTTAGCATCAAAGCTACTATCCACCACAATGTTAGCACTACATAAGTTCCCAAGCACAAATGCAGTCCTCGAGCAGTTCAAATAGGCCAACCCTGTCGCCACTGCTGCTGCTGCTTTCACGCGCATTTCGCAAGAGAAACGGGCCCCATCACGTGTGAAGTCCACGAGTGTGGCAACTCCATCTCCATGAAGCTCATACACTATCAATGGGGAATGTGTCTCCAAGCAACAGCCTAATACCCTCACCACATTCTTGTTGTGGTGTTGAGATAAAAAGATCAATTGATCCACAAATTGCTTGATTTGGGATTGAGGCACTCTCTCAACCATCACTACAGCAACCTCCGTGTTGTCATCATCGGGTAAAGTTCCGCGATAGAAGGTTCCACCACGGCAGCACCTCTGCATCACAATTTTATCACTGTAGTCTTTTGTGATTGAAATCATATCTTGGACTGTGTATATACTCAGTTGCTGCCGCTGCCTATCTCTGCCCCTTGATGATAGCTTCCTCACCAACAGATTGCCGCCGTTTTGCTCGAACTGATCCTCTCTTAGCTTCTGCAGCTTCTTTACCCTATCTGTCCATACTATATATGTCGTTGCCAACAAAGGAGCCACCGCAAATATGCCTACAAACACCACATTTTGGACAACAACTTACTCATCATTTTATTCATCTTAAACTTATATACAGGAAATACAAAAAACACGCCCCCCTCACGTGGGTTGGAATGATTATCGGACTTCCACATGTCAACAAACAAGAGAATACTTGGGCCTGCTCTAATACCATATCATAACTGGAACCTCACCCCCTTAATTGAAAGGCCTTATAAGAGGTGATGTTTGTCCAAACTTATATATCTAAGAGGCGAAATCATTACCAAATCGATGTGGACAATAAAGGGTGACTTTAACAACGACAACGAACAAGATGAAGACAAGATTATTGATGTGATTTTACCTATAGGTAAAAAGAAGGAGGAGGAAGACATGTGCATAAGGATGGTGATGTCAGGTTGGGTATGGCTGCAGCCTGTGCCATCTTTCCTACCATCACCAACCGATCCTATGGGGCAGTAGCATTTCAAGCTTCCCTCCAAATTTATGCAGACCGCGCCTTCTTCGCAAGGATTTGAATCGACGGTGCATTCATTAATGTCTGACTCCAAACAAAACAGAACACATCATCCATGTTTCTAACAAATCAACTAAGAAGTTGAGTTCATGAAATCTTTTTAAAAGAAATAACTACAAAGTGATGCAACAACAGCGTGAAACAAATGGACGGATACACCTTCATTGATTCAAAATATATCGAAAGCAAATGCAAGTAAAAGTAAAAATCTGCTAATTCTATATGATTACTGCAAGAACATGTGAAATAAACCTAACTTTTCATGTAATCAAAGTACAACTCCCAGAATACATAATGAAAACACATATTTACACCAAAACCTCCAAGTCTAATAAAAATAATAATTTCCTTAGAAAGGAAAAGCAATAACAGTGAAGTCATCATACCTTGACAACCATCTAGCAGATATGGATTCCCTTGATACCCTGGCAGACAACGGCACGTGTGGCCTCCTCCGTCGCTCGAGTCCTCGCACACGCTGTGCGAGGACTGGCAAGCGTAACGAGAGCCGTTGTTCCACTGTGCCACGTGGCAGGCCGCCTTCCCTGCAGCCCAATGGATGACCACTTCTCCAAATCCAGAAGATGATGAGTTGAAGATCTTCATCTTCCCATCCAGAGAAATGCTCACCACTTCTTCTTCTGCACTCCCCTGCCGCAGAAACGGCTTCGGTGGCTCGAAACTGGTGTTGCACATTATCAGGAAAGAATCTTCAGAGCAACACTCAGAATTCAACCCAAATGGAAATGGGATCGTCAGATTTCCACATTTACTGGGGCAGCCGGGCAGAGCCACCTGCTCTGTCTGGATAAATAAGGCCAACAACATAAATGGAATAAGGTAAAAGTGATTGAAATGTAACATATTTGAGTAATATAAAAAAATCAGCTTCTTGGTTTTTGGAATAAACCTCTCCATTTTTTTGTTATAGAAATAGTATATGACGACGCGGGACTTATCGCTGAAGGATGCATGTCTTGTACAGGAAAAGAAGGTGAAATTACTTGACGACGTGTGTGCTAATTATTCCATCCATTTTTTGAATTTTGTTTACCATGGATTCCCTCAAACGTTGAAGCTTCTGGAGAGTGGGATCTTGAATAAATGATATGGTTTTTTTTCTTAAAAGTCTTCTTTCGTTATATGAATACTTCTAGAATACGTAATATTTACATTCTTCCTTTTTACTTTTGTTACCTCGATTATTTTTCTTACTGCAGTAAACTAAAATACAAGAACTAGATATTACTGGCCCTCTTAAGGTAATTTACCTGATAACTCGTGCATTTTCGCCTAGTTTTTTGTCAATTTTGCTGAAGCTTTTGTTAGTTGACTTTAACATGGAGTCTTTTCTTATGTAAAGTTTTATGATTGAGTGCTCCTGCAACTTCCTGTCTGGTGTGGTGCACGTACACTTCTCTGCTTTGATTGGTACAACACAAACGAGTAGAATACACAATGCACCTCATTTCAGAGGAGAACTTCTTCAATTTGATTCTTCTTCTTTAGAGTAAATTCTTGGAATTTCTTGACTCCATTCTGCCAATTGGACTTTTCCTTTCTTTCTTGAAAGCAAAGAAATATGACAAACATATTAAAACTAGAAATGGGAAGGAAGAAATCGGCTGCTGCAACTGCTTGAGTTGTGGGAAGTATTGTCTGCCTACGTGTTTGGGTTGTTACGCGTCTCACCTTTCAAGGATAAGATTGTTTGGATATAAAATTTATAGAATTGTTACAAAAAGACTTCATTTTTTAAGTCAACTGAACTAAACCTCAAGAGAAGAGCTAAAAGACTTCAACCAGTCAATTTGTTTTACTCTGCTTTTATTAAAGAAGAAGGGTTGGTTTGCAGTTTCCCCTGTTTCACTTTGTTTATATTGTCCAATTATTAATGTAACATAGTTCATATCAGAACAAACAAATTGAATCATACCTCTGAAAAGCAAATACAGACATGATCACATAATACAGCAGATTTTATGATAAGAGATACTGATAAAACTAGTCAAATTTCAATTTTAAAGTGCAACAAACAGGTGGAAGTTATATACGTACCAAGATATGACATTATAGTCCATGCACATTCCTATCGCCCCCCAAATTTCATATTTCAAAACCAATGCAAAATAACAGTCATGTTAGAAATAAAACCAGCCAAGAAAACCTTAAATAAAACAAATATATAAAGATAGAAAGTTCAATCATTTACAAAATGAGTAATCAAGAATCTATAACGATGTGGTATTGAAGCCACATCTCAACAAGATGGCAATAATTTTACAATTTATTTATGAATGAAGCTTACATTCCAACAGATACCCTCAATGTTTATTAGTATACATTGTGTAATACTTGCAAGCTCAATCACAAAGCATCCATCAAGAAGCATCATTTGTACAAACTCATCTTGATCGAGAATGATTGATTTCAGGTAACAAAGGCGGTGCCTTTTATTCCATATTCCTTAATGCTGAGTTCAACTCTTCTTGCCAGTAGTTGTCTTAGATGATCTTTCCCATGATGAATTGAACCAATAGAAACTATTTGAGGTTGAAAATCCTTGTCGTTGTCTAGTTTAAAGAGATATCCACTTCATCTATGAAAGGCTTTGGTGGAGTGAAACTAGGCAGATCATTAACCATGCATTCGATCCCACCACTTATAACACAGTCTCTCCCCTCTGCCATCTTTTCCATCTTCAACAACTATGCCATAAAGCAAAACAAAAATGATAAATAGAAGTACTTTTTTGTTAGAGACATGATACGTATTTTGTTAGTCCATATAATTGTGACATATTTTCTGCCTCAACTAACTAACTGATGAAATTTGATGTCATTACTATTACTATCATAATACATATCTCAACACATGCTAATAATCTGGGACTGGGATCAACAAATGCAGCATTAAATAGTTTTGGTTTCACCCCATATAAGTGTCATCTGAAGTTATAAAGTCAGCAGTAGTATTATCATCTGTAAATTAAAATAAAAACTAATGCATACATATTTAAGCCTAGTGTTTCAAAAAATGGAAAAAAGTAAAGGGCAGAAATGGCATCATACTTACTAGATTAGTGGCAGACCGATACTTCCTACAACTCAAATATGGGATTGAGGTTTCCTCCTCGCAGTTTCAGCACCTGATTTCTTTGTTCCCATTCTATTTTGGGTATGTTTGTTTGCTTGTGGGAATTAAAGCAAGTCTATTGACAAATTGCTTGCAGAAACTGTCATTATTTTGTTTTGGAATTCACACGAAGTAAATTTGCAAGAAATTACCCTACATAAGATATTCAAATGGAAGAAGAGTTCCTCTGGAATGAGGTGTATGGTGAGAAAAGTTGCAGGCTCTCAGGTGTATGAGAGAAGACTCCACTTTTCAAGTCAACTAAGTGGGAGTCCGGCTAATTTCCCACCTTCTAAAAAGAAAAAACATTACCCAATCATGCACAAATATTTACGTTAGGCCGACCTAACGGTTAGACCAATTGTTTGTCGTTCATATTTTAAGCCATGAGTCAGAGCGAGGGGGAGACGAAGAAGAATCCGGAGCGAGTTCAAAAAGACAAAATTGTTATCGGTCTCATTATCTATATATTAATTGGGCCGGCCTAACGTAAATGTGCCTCTTTTTTATGAAGCTTTTTCTAGAACTTATAAGATATCTGAAAATTTTATTAATTATTTAAGTTTTTATATAAGCGAGTTCATAAATTAGAGAGAGTATTGCGATTTAAAGTGAGAAAATTTGAATTACAGTGAGAAAATTCAAGAAAAATGAAACTGGAAGAACTCAATATCATTATCTCGCCTTTGTGTGGGTATTTTTCCACTTTTATGTGTGTAGTTGGCCCGTCTGCATGTGGGTAGTTGTCCCATCTTTGTACGGAGCAGTGGTTCTACCTGCGTCCGGTGTTGAACTTTAAATTATCATGATATTATCTATATGTATCACTTGAAATTGTAAAAAAAATAACGTTGATCCATTGATTCTACAGTGAACATCGAAAAAAAATGGGAAAAAAAAAATCAAGTTTTCTTATTTTTAAAAAGATTTGATTGTTTGTAAATACATAAACTTTGTCCAAATTTTTGTTGTTAACCAAAACTATTATTTTGGTTAAATATATACACGAACTTTACAAAATTTTGTGACATAAGCCTAAAGTTTGTTGTGGAATTACTTAATTATTTGGAGTTCGATTAACAATTCGAAACTAACATAGGAAACTAGCGTATTAGTATCCGTGTTGTTAGGTGTCAATCATTGAAACTGGTCAGAGAACGACTTAAAAGTCATTTTTCTGAAAATTTATATCTATATATTTGTGTTAGAAATTAAATTTATGTTTCATGTACCATTATAAAGTTATCATTGAGAGCTTTCTAACTGTAACTTCAAATCACCCACCCGACTCCAAAAATCAAGTTATTCGCCAATAAACTTTGAAGTCAGGCGGAATTCCAAATTTTATAAATTTCATATACTTTTTAGCAAAATAATAATTTAATTAAAAACTAAAATTTAGACAAAATTTATATATTTATAGGCAATTAAACCTTTTTAAAAACGGCCTAAAAACTGAAATCAAGTGACTCAAAAGCTGCGTATGAAATGAAAGATCAAACTCTATTTATTATACTCTCTCACTTCACAAAAAAATGTCATAATTTTCATTTTCTTTTTAATATCTATGAAAGAGAGTCATATTCCAATTTTGATGATGATTTATCGGAAACTATAAACAAAGTCACGTGCTTTTGTTTATGTAATCGTATGATGAAGCAACATTCAGCATTAGTTTTAAATTTTTTAATTTGGTTAAATTAAGGGGAAAATTAGAATTTCATCTATATGATTATATCATTATACCACATAACAACATAAATCATCACTGCATATAACAAAAAAAAAAAGCATCGATAATGATAAAAATTTCTATCGTTTAAAAATAGAATTTCGTTGTTAACAAACAACAATAACTAACGGCGAAATATATCAGCGACAAATACATTATTTATTAGTATTTAAAAGTACAATGAACATTATTATGTTTATTTTAATATTTAGTGAATCCATTATAATGGCCGTAATTTTTCAGTCGATTTTACCTTTAATTTAGTGTAATTAGGGTAAACTATACAATATTAAATAAGTTATATAAGAACAAAAATCGATTTTTTTGTCTAAATACATTGGAATATATAAATAATTATTTTGATATAAAATAATAACTATCAATTTCAGTTCTAAGCTATTAGAGTTTTCATGAAAATGTAATTAATCATGAATAATGTTAATCAAATATATAAATTACTTGAAAAACAACAAATATATCCCGTTTGGTCCATTTCCACCCCGTAAAGTTGGTGTGTATAATCGAATACGTACCTTTGAATAGTAAATAACCAAATATGGATTAAATCCATATATACAAAAAATTAGGTTATCATTACCAAATAGTAATTTGTCATTGATATTATCAAGAGAAGAAATTTCTTAAATTTTTTTGAAATTATAAGTTAATTGACAAGATATTTTCTTTTTCATAAATTAGAGAAAATAAATTTATTTTAAGCATTGTATACAAAAAATACAATAAGCAATAATGAATGGTTATATATTAACATTAAAAAAAATTAATGCAATAGTCATTGCAGAAGGCATGGAGAATATATTACACCAGAATTAAATTAGTAGCAGTGAAAATAAAAATTAAATTAAAATAATATTTTTTTCTTTTACATATTAGTGATCTTTCATTTAAGATGTATATTGCATATATTTTTACAAATAAAATCACATGATTTTGAGAATAAATGAAAAAAAATAGAATATAATAAGAAATTATTACACAAAATTTATTATAAATAACATAAAAGTTACTATAAATAGCTTGGTAGCTTTGACGGGAAAATATTTTAGAAAACGGTTCCCTTTTATATATATATACTAGTGTTTGTGCCCGTGCGATGCACGGGAAAAAATTATTGTATATTTTAATTTGTAAGATTTTATTATATAAAATGGATATAGCCTTATAATTTATAAATTTGGACTCCCTACATCTCGCTTGAGTTGGCACGTATATAATTTTGATTGTCCTGCTAGATTTGATTTGTTTTCTTTTTTGCTAATTAATCACTTTATATTACATTAAGTATCTGGGTCACACATCTGTACACTACAATCTTACTCATCTATATAACTGTACCAAAAGAAAAGGAGCCAAATCGAGCAAATATGGAGAAGAACTATCAAAAATTGATATAATATAACATTATTATATTTTTTTAGGGGAAAATAGTTAAATACACTCCTAATATTTATAGATGCCATCAATCTAAGAATTGGCCTTTTTCGAG
>JAYJMF010342882.1:0-12474 GCA_036873715.1 Salvia sclarea
GGATTCGTTATTATAATACGATGGTGATTAAATATGATATAATATATTAAATCTAATTTTAGATTAGATTTAGAATAAGGGTATATTAGGCAATACAATATTTTGTCACACTTGCTCTTTTTCTATTAGTATAGATATAAAATATGTACTTTTTTATATTTATGTTTGTCCTATTGCATGTATTTTGATGATTAATAATTTTTCTGCATATAATTATATATTATTATGTTGTTAATTTGCTAAAAGTTGTAGAGGCCCAATCATACTTACCAACGTTAATCGATGGTATAATATGGATATATTATAGTAATTTTTTTTTCATAATTTGATATAGAAAAATACAGGTAAAATTGGGCACAAATAGTAGTTGAATTTAAAGTTTGAAAGATTTGAGTAGCTACTACTACAGAGATACCAACAATTACAACTGCAATCCCCTCTGTCCAGACTCCAGACCCCATAACCAAATCAAAACCTTTTTCCTTTTCACTTGAAAAGAGTTAGATGACAACAACTGAAAACAAAATGTGAATTTAGTTTCAGAAGACAAAGCATAAGACAATTGCATCTTGTTGCATGTCCCATTTCACTTTCTTCCAACCCAGGTAATGAACATTGATTCCTGCAAAACTGTTGTCTCTTCTTTGTATTTCAAAAGCATTATAAAACTGAACTCGTGTTGTTGATTTCTTGATTTTGACCGAGATAGGGTACCAAATTTCTAATTCATAAAATGGGAGGAATAAAGACAGTGCTGTTGAAGATCTCGAGTTAGTGTTTATTTGTTTTGTTTTGCTCAAGGCTGTCTGCTATTGTCGATAGAGATATAAAAGACTCAACTTTTTGTTTGAAAATTGGATGGATTTAATCTCAAATCAGCATCTCTCTTGTTTGACTCTTTCCCCAATTTTCTGGTTTTGTCCGTCTTGGATTTTTTTTTTTTGCTTTCTAATATTAGCATTTCACCTCTCTGGGAATATGAGATAGGCTTGTTTCTATTGTTGTTCCTTCTCCTATAAGGATTATAGTTGGATTTTATATTGTTACACATGGAAAATGTTTGTTTAAGGCAAAATAGAGTGAGAAAGTAGAGATGGAGTGATCCTATTGGGTTTTTATTTCTCTCTCCTTCTCTGATACAGAGCCCATTGGAATTTTAAATTTGTGTAGTACTTCATACTTCACATATAAAACACCGTTGGTGGAAAGAGGTTGAACACAAATTTAGAATTGTAGGGAGAGAAGCATAATGATTGAGGATGAAAGTAGACTAGTAATTTGAGATGCAGTAAAATTTCTTCTTCTATCTACTCGTAATCTTATTCCTTTCTCTGCAATCTGTTTTGGCATCTTGGCTTTGCTAATAAGGCTTTGTGTGTGATAAATATAGTGAGATTGGTTAGTTTTTGGCGTCGGCTTATTTCCCATTTGATATTATTTGTTTGTCGTTTTGCTATTAGATGGTAGTCAACAGCTAATCCCATGGATTTGAAAATTTTAGTTTTTTATATATAGTAGGCACAGAATATTAGTTGTGGGATGGTGAAGAAATAATGTTGAAATGGTTGTTCAGCTATCAGTTCATATGTAGAGGCTGTGTTAAGCTGGGACATCGTGTCTGTGACATCGTTATTATTGCATCTCTTGTCGTTGGAAAGGCATTGCAGTTCGTAGATTTATTTACCTTCATATTTTTATTCTCGATAAACGAAATGGAAGTCCTGTGTATCATGTCAACCCTTTGAAAATTTGAAATGAGAAAAAAATTTCATGTGAAACTCTACACGTGTTTTCTGTTCATGGTGATCACTCAAAGAGTCGCTTTCCTTACATGTCATGAAAGCAACGAATCCATATTCTTGAAAGGGAAAGCTTTATCTTCTTCTGATTTTGAATTGAGGGTTGGTGGTGGAATCTAATCTGATCTAAGTTAGTTTTATAATCTACCAAACCCCACCAAATGTGAGGAAATGGAAATAAAATTGTATATAATTAGGTCAGGGATGATCATTTAGCTACATAGGTTTCCAACTATTTTAAGTGAGTATATTAAAACTAGTATCCTCTGTCCACTTTGTCGCATCTTCCTCCTGGTTCGAAACTTTCTTAGCTAAAAACCGGAAGTTTTCTTTTCTTAATCTTGATGTTCTTCTCGTTTGACCAATGTTGGCAGGCTATATTTGTGCTTTGAAGAATAGATCTCTGAATAAGTAAGTACAGCGTCGGATTTCTGTGTCTGTGCTTGAATATTCTTGGATTCTACATCACTCATGGCACCCGGAAGTAGTGCCTTCAAAGAGGTCATTGAATCACATCCAAAACAGACGAATCATAAAATGTTGAAGATGAAGGCAGAGAGTGGTGCTGTTAAGACCAATATGTCATTGGCAGAGAAGCACAGCATACACGGTGTCCACGAGCTTCTTCAGTGCCCGACTTGTGCAGATTCGATGTATCCTCCCATTCATCAGGTTTATACTCCAAACACTTCTTCGGTTTTACCTTAATGGCACTTGGTCCTGTCGTTGCTGTCTTGGACTCAATTTTGTATCTCCTGAGCTAGTAACACAGACTGATATTCTTGAACAATGAGGCATGAAATCTTTGTATATTTAATGTTACTCAATCTTGTGCAGTGCCCAAACGGTCACACTTTGTGTGCAAGCTGCAAAAAAGTGCATAACTGCTGCCCGACTTGCCGTTTTGAGCTAGGGAACATAAGGTGTTTAGCTTTAGAGAAAGTGGCTGAATCAATGGAGCTTCCTTGCCGATATCAGAGCTTAGGCTGTCAAGATTTATTTCCATATTATGACAAGGCCAAGCATGAGAAACATTGCCCTTTCCGACCTTACACCTGTCCTTATGCAAGCTCCGAGTGCTGTGTAACCGGCGACATCCTGTTCCTCGTGGCTCACTTGAAGGAAGATCACTCCGTTGATATGCATGACGGATGCACTTTCAACCACAGATATGTCAAATCGAATCCCCATGAAGTTGAAACCGCTACATGGATGCTAACTGTAAGTCGTATTATGCTTTCTAGCTTCAAAATTCTACTATGCAGTTTAGTATAATGAACCAAAACATTTTTCTGCTTAGAGGGCGTTTGCTATTGATGATGAGCCTAGATAGATCAAAATAGTAGTCTAATCGATTGGCAATTTGGGTTATCCCAATGCCCTTGCTAATTTCTAGAATTCGTTCCTCTTGAAAGGGGTAGGATTGGAGAAATCCAAGTAATGAGGATAAAAATATTCAATCATGTATATCATCAATCTTGAAAAGTAAACACCCCCTTGAAGAATGAATGGATAGAGTTAAGAGGACCCTTTTAGTTTGTTGAAGTGAATTTTATTATTAAATGTCGTCTTGCTTTTTTTGCATAGAAGTAGTGCTGGTCGCTTTTCTGTCGATAGAAGTTGTAGGTACATTCTATGCTTGACCTACGAACACTACCAACTCAAAACTTAATCTCACCGTCCCATCTCTATGCAGGTATTCAACTGCTTCGGACGACAGTTCTGCTTACACTTTGAGGCCTTCTTGCTTGGGACAGCGCCTGCTTACATGGCCTTTGTGCGTTTCATGGGGGAGGACAGTGATGCGAGGAAGTTCAACTATACCTTGGAAGTCGGGGCGTCGGGGCGTAAGCTTGTGTGGCAGGGAGTTCCGAGAAGCATCCGGGACAGCCATAGGAAAGTACGCGATAGCCAAGATGGACTGATCATTCCGAGGAGCTTAGCACTCTACTTCTCAGCCGGTAGCGGTCAGGAGCTCAAGCTGAGGGTCACCGGTCGGATTTGGAAAGTGTGAGGGTATCGACTATTGATATCGATAGATTGTACAGTTTGTCTCAAGTATGCGCCTCTCAGATCTTACAAGGCCATATAGCAGGGAGCACCAACGTTTGATGCCTTGATTATATGTTGTTGTATCATGGAAATCAGTTTTTTGTTGGCCCTTTCGGATCTATGAGGATGCTTGCATATTTTATACTATCTTCTTTTGGATGCAAAAATTGGATCTGCTTGAAATGGGGCCTTTTGTTAACGGAAACGGTTGCAAAATAAATCACAAATTTATACACATTTTGCAATTTCTAACCTCACTTTCAAACCTTTGCAAATGAATACCCACCGTTGACTAAAATCCAATATAGAAGAACTAAACGATGCCAGTTAGTGTGTAATTAGAAACAAAATTGAAAATATTCGAGGACTGTACATTTTAATTTAATTTATGTTGTGAAAAAAACCCAAATGTAGAATATTTATCTATAAAGATTTGAAACTGAGATCGGAAATACAAAATGGAAAAAAGTTTGTGATATATTTTGCAATTAAACCTTATTTTTTTGTACTTTAGTTGCATGTATTTAGAAATGATTGGTGATTATGAAAGAAGTAATAATAATGGATGGCATATATGAATAACGTGCAAGATGAAGGCAGACACGTAGATTGTATTGTTAGCGGTTAAAAAGAGTTATGCATGCGTGTTTGTAGCAGAGAAACAGAAAAAGTCTTGAGAAAGACATATTCTCCCATCTTGTCTCCCTCCATTTTCTGCTCATCTTTGTGTCTCTTTACAGGTTCCGATCTCTCTCTGGTGTTTTCTGGGATTGAATCTTAATTGTGTGAAAATGATTATGTTTCCTGTTTGATTGTAGGAGTAGAGCCTAATAAGAGATAGCAAATGTGGGCGTGGATATATATCTAATCTAGGACGTGTTTGCGTGCCGTGCCGCCTCAGATTTGAACAATGTTGTGTTGCGGAGGAGCAGAGGAGGAGCCCAATCCTCCGCCCAACCAATACACTGCTCCGCCTAAGGCCGGCATTCCATATCCCGGCGCCGGTGGAGGTACGTGCACCCATCTTTCTCTCTCTCTCAAGAGAGCTCTTGGTTGAATTTGAATATACACATCATCTGTCTCTCTCTCTATATATATAGGCAATGACAGAGGAGAGCCTAGATCTGGTGCAAGAAATGGACCTCCACAGAAAGCGTTGCCTATTGAGATACCAGCATTGTCATTGAGTGAGCTTAATAGACTGACTGGCGATTTTGGGACCAAGGCCTTGATTGGTGAGGGCTCCTACGGCCGTGTCTACTACGCCAAGCTCAGCGACGGCCGTGAAGCTGCCATCAAGAAGCTCGACACCACGTCAACCGAGCCAGACTCCGACTTCTCATCCCAGGTCCACAAAAGGAGGAGCATTCTTTTTTTGTTTTGTTTTCTTGAGGTTAATTTGTGGCTGAAGGAGGTTGTTTCTCTTGTTTGCAGTTATCCATGGTGTCGAGGCTCAAGAATGAGTATTTTGTGGGGCTGCTTGGCTATTGCCTTGAAGCAAATACCAGAATTCTGGCCTATGAGTATGCTACAATGGGATCTTTACATGATGTGTTACATGGTATGTATGTATATATCATTACTGTAACATGAGTTGGTGTAATGGAATTCTTGATGTTTCATGTTGTGTTGATGCTGTTTCAGGTAGGAAAGGCGTGCAAGGAGCTGAGCCTGGGCCTGTCCTAACATGGAATCAGAGAGTGAAGGTTGCATTTGGCGCTGCGAAAGGGCTTGAATTCCTGCATGAAAAGTGCCAGCCTTCCATTGTTCACCGCGATGTCAGGTCGAGCAACGTGCTCCTGTTTGATGATTTTGTCTCCAAGATCGCTGATTTCAGCCTCACGAACCAGTCCTCAGACACGGCGGCCAGGCTGCACTCCACAAGAGTTCTCGGAACATTCGGCTACCACGCTCCAGAGTCAGTACTGATTGATTGATTGATTGATTCCCTATTTCGATTGGGAAAGGGTTGTTGTGACTGATTTGTGTGGTTCAGGTACGCGATGACAGGGCAGATAACTCAGAAGAGCGATGTTTACAGCTTCGGGGTCGTGCTGCTAGAACTCCTCACTGGAAGGAAGCCAGTAGACCACACCATGCCTAAAGGCCAGCAGAGTCTTGTCACTTGGGTCAGTCACTCTAGTCTTTGTCTTTTGCTGTCTGTTCTTCATAATGTTTCATCAAGTAACTGATTTTCGCCTTATTTCTTCCCCAGGCAACTCCAAGATTGAGTGAAGATAAGGTGAAGCAATGTGTTGATCCCAAGCTAAAAGATGATTTTCCACCAAAGGCTATTGCAAAGGTCTACAAACACACTACACTCTCTCTTTCTCTCTCACAAAACACATTGGCATGCATAATGAACATATTTGTCCATTTGCAGATGGCTGCTGTAGCAGCACTTTGTGTGCAGTATGAAGCAGATTTCCGGCCAAACATGACTATCGTGGTAAAGGCGTTGCAGCCGCTTCTAAATGCTAAACCAGCTGGACCTGATCCACATGCGTAAAAACTGTACTAGTGCAGCAGCAAACATAAGTTGTGAGTGTAATACTACATTTTTTTCATGTACTTGAAAGAATCCTATGTAACAGTGGTTGCTGCTTCAGCGGTGGTACGATGTAATACCTCGTATTCTATTGCCCTAGTTACAGACCAAAAACGGTGTGGTGCAACAAAGTTCAGCAGCCAAATTGTTTAGAAGCATAGAGTTTATTATGTGATATAGCGGATCTATGTGTAAACTCGTACTGTTTTTGCTATATATCGCGTTTTTGGCCCAAGTTATATAGACCACATTAAACAAGCCATCAGGACTCTATTTTGTTTACATTACAAACATCGTCACACTTGTTATTGCTGGCACAACGTGTTCACAACACTATGATGTCTAGAATCTTCCAGTTGATGTCCAAACCAAGATTGCCGAAATAGTTGCTTCTCTGATTAGTTTGGCACTCAACTTAGTGGTTGAACTAGGTGATGTTACTGCAAACATTGACACTGGCAAGTGAGAAAGAAAGAGAGACAAAGAAATTGAAGTTGAATGATGGTGAAGATAGGTAGCAAGCTACCTCCAGCACTTGTACTATTGCCAAATTGCTCGAACACCTGAGCCTCAGGCGAGTTCGGGGATAGGTGAAGGAGTTCTGCCCATACCAACAAGATTAAAAAGAAGACGATAGATTTTAACTAGAACAGAAGATCCGAGCTGATAAAGTAGAGTACATACCGGGACAAATTGTGGCATTTGAGTTGGTTTTGCAAACGGGATTAAGGCTCAAAGCACGGGTGGCGTTGAGCTTAAACCCGAGGCTGGGCTCATTCCGATCCCTAATGAGGACGCAGAGGCAGAATTTGGATTTGTCGGTGTCCTTTTGTAGCTCGGTGCAGCAAGCTGGTGAAGGAACTTTGGCATCTCCAGTGACAAAATTGAGACATGGAAAAAGGTTAAGCAACTCTTGTTGACAGACTTTCTTGTCTTGCGTAAAATCTGCAATTGAACAACGACACATTATTAGTATTATCAAACACGAGGCTAAATTTTTCTTGTCCATTGCAATATGCATGTGGGTTTTGTGTTGTTTATTTTATGTTGCATAAACATGCTGCAGTTTTGATCTCTTATTTGTAGCACTGGTTTCTCCAGATAGTGTTTTCTTGAAGTAGTGTTTAAACAAATTGTTGCAATTTGCAACTTACAAGTTTCAGTGACGATAGATTAAAATGACATTTTATTTATACTTCATAGGAGCCTAATCTAAAATTGACGTCTGGACCAATCCTTCCTAGAAACTTGAAAACCTAAGACACCAAAGCATAAGAAACAAAAAATATAATGTAACTTGTGGATCTAAGATTTTGGTATAGGATTAAGGTCGCCAATATTAATAGATTACATTCGTTTGGTTATAGTTCTGAAACAAAAAGAGGTAACTCGGCAAAAGGGATGGTGGAACAACAAAACATATTTGGATGTCAATATTGATAAAATTGGCAAACTAGTAAAAGCATTATCATAAATATTTTTTCTATGAGACAAAGGTTGCATGATACAAAGGGAGGGGGAGGGGGTACAACAAGAAAATCGACATGTAGAATGCTTTTATCGTTACAATCTCTTTTCCTTATCCTCTTCTTAAATAGTTTGTCACCACTCGAACCCTTTGGTGGAACGACCTGCATGGTACAAAATGAAAGGTAAGAAAATCATCAATCAGCACAGAATTTCTCCAGAGAGAGATAGATCATAACCATCAGTTCAACGTCTAGTCCTAGATTTGCAGCGGAATTCAGCTAAGAGGGCTATGTGATCAGATGACCACTCAGGAGATGGAAGAGCAGTATCTTTGCGCAAGCTCTCCTCATCCACCAGCTCCAACAGAGACTCCACAGTTAAGGAATCGGCTACATGAATAAAGCAAGCAAGTTATGCTCTTCGTCAAATTCAAAAGATCCACATAATGTACATAAGATAAAGCATCTATCCAGAAATATAAAGATCGCAAGCTATTGAAAAAGGAGCTTATCATTAATACCTGAATAGAATATATAATCATGAGTACCAATAAAATCTCGAGTGCAGTTCGTAAAAAGGGGTTCATTAGTAGCAGGATCCATTTTCCTTCTCTGCTCCAGCCCTAGACCAACCCCAGCTCTTGCAAAGGACGAGTAAGCACTAACCTAATGTAGAATGGCAAACGATAAATAAATATACCAGTATGTACATGAGCACAAGTTTGGGCAAGGACATATTCAGCAGTCATTAGTGAAGTGGTACCAGTGGCAGCTGATGAGTTAGTTTGGCAGTGGGTCGAAGAATTCCAAGTGGGTCTACAGCTAAATCTGGATGAATTGGATCAACTTTTCCCATAGCAAGGAGGGCATGAGGTGCGCTGTATTTTACAAAGAAAACAAGTTACTGATCACTGACTAACCCAGTGATTCAAGCTACTTTATGTATGCAAGCTTATAAAGCCACTTAATAATGAGAAGAGCCAAAGCACCTTCCAGGCACTGAATTGAAATCCCCACACACCAACATCGGTATGTCTGCACTTGCAGCAATTTTTTCCAGGCCCTTTAACAGTGTGTGGACCTGATATGCATAAAGGATAAAGCAGCATCAACAAGTGATCTTCAAAAAGAATTCAAGCCTAGAGAGAGGGTTGCTCAGAAAGAAACCTGCCAAAGCCGAACATCCTTCAAATCTTGGTGCATATTTACATGTGTGTTCGCCTGCATTAAGAAACATAAGAAGGATACTAGTTATGAGAATTTTCACCAAGTAGACTAGACAATATGCTAAATAAAAAACAAGACATTATAAGAATTTAGCACATTATAAAGTTAGGAAAGGTATAAGACTAGACCTGAAGGCATCATCAACAAAGTTCTTACACTTCAAACACAACAATTTAATCATTTTGAAGGAATAAAAGGAAAAAAGCTATCAACGAGACTACTACTGAAAAAATGACGATCATGGTAAGGAATCACAGTCAAGAAACCTCATTCATAACCCATGAGCCAAGATTTGAATTTAAATTTTAAAATTAAAAACCCATGCTGGTGATGTATTTGGAAATCTTACCACACAAACAAGCTGACGCTTCCCAGGGCTATCGACTCCCTGGTTACCGAACTTGGCTTCAAGAACTAAAATTAAAGCAACATTATCCTGTGTGCAAGAAAAAGAGAAAAATTATTATGTCCAGAAGAAAGTAATGATAGAATGAGAACTATAGAAACCCTCAAGAAAACAACATAATTACGAAGTGCATGAATACCTTCACCAATCGATTTAAGGCATTTTTCTTCTGTGCGCTTGGAACCAAAGCATCAGTCAGAGACTGTGCAGCTTTGTTAAACTCAACCTGCACTTAACAATACCTATGATTAAAACATTGTTAAACTCAACTAGCAGTTACCATTACATATGATTAAAACAAAAGGAAATGCTCAGAGCATGTTAGATGCATTTAAGGCATTGCAATCACCTCGTATTTTTTGACATGTGAAAATCTATCACGACGGAAGAAGGTAGCACAGCCATCAAGTGTGTTCATGTTGCCGCCAAAAACCTCTGCTGTTTTCCTCTTAAAAAGAGCTTGATAGCCATGTTTATCTAGCTCAGGTGCAAAAAATTCCTCAAAATGATCACTTTGAACCTGACACAAGAGAAGAAGTCAATCTTCCTTAATACTGGGTCATGCTCGACCTATCAGCTGCCTTTAGACAAACGACAATAAATATATCTAATAGTCTTCTGGTCTAAAACTCATCCAACATTCTACAAATTCAAATTAGGAAGAATGGATACACTATGAAAAGCATAATTCAATCCCACGGGGTATTTTACCTCTTGAAGACAAACAATGTCTGCACGGTAGCCAACTATTTCTCGTAAAAGGTTCTGCCTGCGATAGGTCCAAGAGAGAGCCCAAGTGGGGCAGTAGCCGTAGAGTTCATTTGTAGCATATGCATCAGATAAGATGTTGTACGAAAGCACAGTAAATGTCCCTCCAGAAGAAATGCGACCATCCATATCGAGATGCCCAGAAACATCCATCCCACTCACAGAAATCAAGCGTCTTGGAATGGGTGATGGAGCTGGAATCACTCGGGAAGTTGATAAGGCTACTGGAGCTCCCACAGATAACTTAGTTTCAGCATCAACCACAACACACTCAAATCTGAGGACATGGCCAACATCATCGGCTGTTGGTGTATATGTCTTCGAACGTCCGACTTCAAACCATGTGTCACCACCACTCTTCTGGGTAATTGCAGCAGGATACAATGCAGTAGTGCCATTTGAAAAGCTGGGATTTGACTGAGATGTACTCATACTAACCATACTCGACGTTGTACTACCGGTACTATTGAATCGCCCAAAAATTTCTTCCTCCTCATTTCCATTTTCATTCACCGCACTAGCAGCACGCTCGTGTAGAACACGATGATGTTGCCAGGCATCAGAAAAACACTTGGGAGAACAATGGTAACTCTTCGAAACAGGTAATTTGGCCTTAAGACACCCAAGGCATTGTAATGTAGCTTGCTCTGTTGGGTGAACACTACAAACTGCAACTTTCCTGTCACTCTGTACGCGATACCTGCATCAAATATATAATATATGTGCATAAAGGTCATAACTACATACACAACAAAATTCAATTCCCGAACACTAAATTGCTAATCACAATACTGAATACAAAAGAATTAGTTCTGAGTCCTCCTTTCAATACAAGAAAGAATAAAAATGCAGTATCTAAGAGTAAGTCAAGCCACTTGCCTCTAACCACCACTATGTAAGCTATAAAGATAACTCCAGTCTTCAATGGAGTACAGTAAAAGTTGGAGTTAACATACTAACATTTCCTTTCCAGGAATCATTGCATAAATTGTGCTAAGCAGCACATAAATTTAAAAGCCAGCATACTAAAGCCAGAAGCAATATGCTAAAGAAAAAGCAAATGATAACAACGGAAAAGAAAGCTACACCACCATTACTAACTACGTACAAAACACAAAGTGACATGACGGAGCTCTAGGTACTAAGATGCATTCCTGAAAACATCCAATGATACATAAGTCAAACACTCAGCTGAGAAAATTAACCACAGCTAACACATTCATTCTTCGCAATTGTTTGATAATGAATTACATCCAAACCAGTAGGATGTAATAGTAACTAGAATCAATACCTCGATTTACAAAGCCTCAAACTTTCACACTCAGAAATGCAAGAAGAAAACTAGCTACCATAACTTATATCACAAAGTACAAGAGAAAACAAGCTTGTAATCACAAACTCACCATCTATATCTCAAGAAATGGCCATCAATAGGATTGAACTCAGTAACATCCTCTGTCACAACAGACTTATCGGGGCGCCTCAAAAGGACATACGGCGTCAACTCGCACCCTACAATCGGTATATCAGACGGCAGGTGCACCCGCCCCACACTCAGCATTTTATCCTCGCCTCTAGCAAAATAAAAGCCTCACTCCCTTCTTCCAACTTTGTATCAAACCCTAAATCCACAGAACTCCAAGATTCTAGCACCAACTGTCGGCGGACTTGTGGCGGTCCTGGCGGATCCGCCATCAGCAGTTCCCCTCGTCAATCGCCAGCCTTGCTCTCTCGAAATCTAGTCTATTACAGAATCCATTGATTAATTCATTCAAAGTTTGATGGGAAAAGCGTAATCTTGAAGATCTTTCGGCAAATTGGATTGGAACGACCGAAATTGGGAGATTCGAAGAGAAATAATTGCTCAGGAGCTGCGCTCGCGGCCTTGCATGCGAATGCGAGGAGATAATTGGATTGGACTTTAGAGAGAGTGTGGAAAATGGGGGATCTGTTAATTGAGAGTTAGGGTTTTACAGGAAAACGGGAGAAATGAAAGAGACAAAGACTAGTGTTGTCGCAAACACATATTAATAGGAAGGGGAAGTAATATTTGCAACCTATGAAAAAAAACTATTCAATTTGTCTTTATTTTTTTGGAGCTTTATTCAATTTGTCTTTGCTGACTTGCATATGGAAAAAGAATGTGGAAATTTACAAACAAGATTATCATTTTTCCGCGTTATTTTTATTAAGTAATACTAATAA
>JAYJMF010342893.1:0-12471 GCA_036873715.1 Salvia sclarea
GGATGAGATTGGTTCTTAGTTCTTATTTTAAATAGGGGATGTATTTTATCCCTCCCCTATATATATATATATATATATAATATGTATCTTAAATTAAAAATCACAATAAACATCCTTTAATTTATACTATATGATATGTAAAAGAAATATTTCAAATGAAAATAATTTAAAATAAGCATGAAACATTACATATTGGTGTTTTTTATTTTATTGATTAAAAACACATTATTTCGTACTCATTTACATTGAAACATTACATATTGAGTTGTTTACGATGTTTCGTAGTCATTAACATTGAATAATTGTGGGATAAGATAATAAAAAAATTAAACAATTTAATTAATTAAAATGGATATTTGTTTTACGTGTGATTCATGCATTAATTAATTACAATAAATATTTTTTTTAGAAATTATTATGGTGAAAATAATGTTGTTTTTGCCATGTAGATGTCCCAAATAATTAGCTTCTTGTCAACCAAAAACATTAATGAAGATATTTTTAGTACAATATGAATAGTTTGTGTCTTTTAGGAATTAATAGTTCGGAATATTTATATGGCAAACTAAATAAAATTTAGGAATATTTAATTCAATAATTACCTTAAGATATAAGGTTGTAAATATATATATTTTTTATGATCATATTTGTCATGGGACAATCTTAGTTAGCTTTCTATAAATAAGAAATGTTAATAAAAATATTTTTGATACAATATCAATAATTTAGCATTGATATTATTGAAAGTTTGGCATATTTGTAATGCAAACTACATAATATACAATAATGCTTTAATTAATTGTTATGCGTTTTTTATTTAGGACATAATGCTTTTTCAATCCTCATGTAGAGGTTCACGGTTCGGAATCAGTACCGGAACCGGCGGTTCCGATTTCAAGGTAGTGGAACCGAATTCGAACCGTGTAAAAGGGTCCACAGTTCCGGTTTCGGTTCGGCGGTTCCGATTTCGGTTCCGGTTCCGAATTGTTTATTTTTCTTTAATTTTTTTAAAATATTATTTTTATTATTTATATTTTTCATTTGGTTTATGTTGTTCAAATGTGAAATGTATATGTTATTTAAGAGAACAAAAATATCAAATTTCAAGTATTTGTATATAACACCATGTTGTATAAATTACAATTTAGAATTTTTATTTAAAAATTTATCATTATACACTTGAAGCTTCTAAAACAAAATACAAATTGTAAATAAAATTTACATATAAAATGTACATTAATTATAAGTTGAAATTAAAAAAATTACAACTTTTACTTAGGGCTAAAAGAATGAAATAGGGCTTGAGCTTAATTATAACAAGTTATAATTAAGTTACCTACGTATTGATTTTTTTTTTTTTTTTCTTTTTTTTCTTGTGGTTACATATGTATTTTGACATAGATTAAATAACATAAACACAAAAAAGCAAAACAAAAAAGTAATCTCACGGTTAGGTTCGGAACCGAAACCGAAACCGAAACCGAAACCGAAACCTCCGGTTCCCGAGAAATGGAACCGGTCAGGGTTTTTCTGAGCACCTCTATCCTGTTGCATATAAACAATAAAAATGCTAAAAATGTAAAACAAATCTCGGCCGCGCACCATTTCATCAGGCCCAAACATCTTTCCCTCAATGAATACAATACAATAGATAATGAGAGAAAAACCAACTTGAAAGAAGTCGATGGAAAGAAATCCTGGCGCCCTAGGTAGAGTAGAGTTGAGAGGAATGCAAAATGTATTAGGATTCGAGAGGCTCTACTTGATTTAAAATAAGAAGCCCTTGAAACCGGAAGTTGGGAGGGATTTGAGGGGCTGCAGTTGAAATCTGGAGGCCGGAGGGGCTTCAGAGACTCCACTTGAAAGTTGAAGTTGTAACAACTAACTCCCGTGAAAACACCATCGATTTGATGAGTCTCCACGATTTTGCCGTCGGTGGAGCTCCTGTCCTCCTGTGTGTACGAGAACGGAACACTGCATTTGCCCTCCGTCCCGACAAAGTTAACCGTCGCCACACTCCTAGTGTTGGGAGATCAGTTCCCGACAAACAAAAAGAACAAGAAATAAGAAGCAGCGAACACACACACACACAAATTCACTATACCATAAATTTCTACAATAGTGCATGATGCAGGGGCGGAGCTAGGAATTTACGAATGAGCGGGTGAAATTATATTTTTGTATTTGAAAATAAGTTTGGGCAGGCAAAATTATATTTTTACATATAAAAATTGAAAAAAATACAACAACATTAAAAAAATATTTGCCCGGGTGGCCGCCCGGTCACGCCCGGGCCTAGATCCCCCCTAATTGTATGCCTTTGAAAATCACACACCCCTCCAAACTAAGAGCATGGAAATTCTACCTAGAGTTAAGCATAAGACTGTACAATAGTAATTTGTGTAATTTTATCAAAGGATGCATTAATATATAGATAATGAGACCGGCAACAATTATGTCTCTGAGCTCGCTCCGGGTTCGCCTTCGTCTCCCCCTCGCTCGACTCATGGCTTAGAATAGGAGTGACAAAACTTAACCATTAGGCCGGCCTAACGCAAATATTTGTATTATCAAAGACCCCAGAGTTTGTTAAATAGCCTAAGAAAGTTTCTTAGGGCAAGAAACTCCTCCTACTTTGATAAAAATAAATTCGACGTGGGGCAAACTCCCTTTTATTATAATACCTGGGCGGCACAGCAACCGACCCCGACGCCTTGATCGTCTGGGTGCTCGTCGTGGTTCTGCCCCACTGCAGCGTCGAATTTATATGCAAACTCGCTTGAATCTCTCCGTTGGCGATAAAAGGCACGCCGGTCTTGAAGGTGGTGGCGACCCCGGCCGTGATGGAAAAGTTGTTGCTGAAGGTGTAAGACACCTGGTTTTGGTACTCTATTTCGACCCTCATGGAAGCCTCCTGGTCTCCATTGTTGGTGACGATGCTGCTGCCCGCCAGGTAAGGCTTCTCGTCGAATATCCTCGAGTCCTCCATCCGGTACCTTACGTTGTGGATATTTCTTTGGACGACGAGCTCTTCCACTACCAGCTTTGCCTGCAGTGGCGAAGTCATAAATGTTATTTGAAGGGGCTAAAATAGAAAAAAATCAATTATAAAGGTGTTAATACAAAAAAAAAATTGTAAAAACATAATATTATAGTACATATATAAATAATTTTTTTTTTTGTCAGGATGTGCTTGGGCTCCCCAGGCTCTGCCACTACTTGCCTGGTTGGTGATAGTGGAGACGCCCGCATTCAGACAATCCACCTTCCCTTCGGTGGTGAGGGCCATGCAGAATTTGTTGTTGCCTGCATTTAGGGGTGTCTATGCATTTAGGGTGTCAATTTAGCCCAAAACCGAAAGGAGATGTAGGGCCAGGGGCGGAGTTAGGATTTTACAATTGGACGGGCGAAATCATATTTTTGTATTTGAAAATAAATTTGTACGGGCGAAACTATATATTTACATATAAAGTTGAGAAAATACAAAATATAATACAAGTATTATAACATTATAAAAGAAAATTGCCCGGGCGGCTGGCTGCCTAGGCGTGCCCGGGGCCTCCCTCCGCCCCTGGGTAGGGCCTAAATATTTTAGCCCAAAATAAAGCAAGTCGATTAACCTGAATTGAAAATAGCCTTACCCAAAAATCGAGTGAGTTGGACTAATTAAGCGATGCGACACTTATTACTTTTTGTTAATGTGATGTATAATAAGGTTTTGATATATGTTGGTAGAATGTATTATTATTTTATTCCATGTCTAATAAAAAACTTTGACATAAAAATTGGTGCAATATAAAAAATGCTACGACATAAAATTTTGAAATATAAATTATTTATGTTAAATGTGTGCCAAATCATTACTAATTTATTACCCCCCCTATATGAAAAAAATGAATTTCAATAGTATGAGGCAAAATTTTCATACACGAAGGGAGTAGTTTTTATGTAAGTTATATAAGTTCACATTGAAATGACACAAAATACTGTATCCAGCATGGAATTAAATCTTATGCTTGAAAAAATATGTTCTAATTTTTGTTAAAAAAATATTTATGAAGAAAATTCATATATATTTAAATTTCTTTCATAAATATTCTGGCCAAACAGGTTAGCTCGAAACTGAATGGGCTAGAGTTAGAATAGAAATATTTTTAGCAGGAAAAAGAGCCCGATCGACTAAGTCGAAAGTATCACGAAACCGAGTGGGTTGAACTGATTGACTTTCTTACCAGCATTCCGGAGGGCGATGGTGTTGTCAGCGATCTTGACCGGCCAGAAGAGAGTGTCCTCGTCGGTTCCCGTAGTGTCGGGCGAATCGCCCCATATCCAATTAGGGCTGCGCCTCCAGAACATCCCCCAGTGGTCCGACTTGATCCGGACTTGCCCGTCGTTCATATGCTGCACCTCGTAGCCCGACGCCTCCTCGTTGGGATCGTCGGAGGCAAACTTATGGTAATTGTAGTAGCGATCTTGTTTCATAGCCTTGAGGTATTTCCCATTGTACCCTTTGAACGCTACGTGCCGAGGCAGCTTAACCAATGTGTTCCAATCCGTCACTTCAAAAACAGCACCGCCGCTTCCTTCACCGAGGCATAGAGATGAGGTCTCTGCGTCTGCCATAACTTTCCATCCGCTTTTAACGTGAACAAGCTCGAAGCCTTGCGGCAGGCTGGTGCTACTGACTGCTTCGAGCAACGTGCACGATGGCATCGACACGTCTTCTTCTGGCTGAGTGGAGACGGCGGTGATGCTGAGCTTGAGTGGCATCTTCGACTTCGGGAACCAACCGATATCCGCCCGCCAGTATCTGTTGGAATGAGAAAACCGGAGGTGGAAGTACTTGTCGTTGCTCTTTGCTCTCTCGACTTCGATCTTCACCCGCGGGCTGAACACGCTGTCTTCACCGATGGTTACATAACGACGATCGCCGTCGTCGTTGTGGGATACATATTTGTAAGGAGCGGAGGTTGCTTTGATGGCGATGACCCTTGGAAGCTGGGTTAGTCCACTCTCCATATATATCTCTGTCAAATATTTCAACATGTATGTATATGCTTGTCAAAATTGTTTTTCTTACTAAGGCAATTAAAGAAATGGATATTATAACTGGGTGGGGATCAGGATCAGTTACCAACTAGGATCCAACATCAATATACTAATTAAAAAGTATTATATTATATATGCGTTAAAAAACATCAAAATATTAAAAGCATTATTTGATACGTATAAAAATATACTACTTATTATAGAAAAAACATTATCTTGTGCGTAAGAAAGCATATCAAATTTCAAAATTCAATCTGAGCCATCCATTAAGCAAGATCAACGAACAAGATCGGTCCCTTGTTTACAGAATGGGGAGGTTTCTATTTGTTCCCTCCCCTTATAACCCTACTCCTTATAATGCATCATATAAGGTTTTAGTGAGGTGTAGCAAGAAGTGGTTGTAATACTGATAAGTGGCGGATCCAGATAAAAATGTTGGTACTTGGTAGAGTAATCTCAATTGATTTTACCGGAGATTGATCGATCTCCCACCTATTTTAACAATAGGTTCATTTAAGGACATGAAGAGCCACCACTACGCATATTTCAAAAAAAAAAAAAAAAAAAAAACTTTTTCGACTTCTACGAAAGTGAAAGAAAAAGGAAAAAAAATAATACTCTTTTATTATTTATTAATAGAAAGTTAACAACATTAATTAATTTTAAATCATAATTTAAATAAAAAAATATTATAATTTCCAATTTCCTGTCTTTTTCTTTGTAATTTCAGCCCCTCCTCATCTTTCAACTTTCAACAATTCAGCCTTCTGTAATGTGGGCTTGGTATAATTTTGATAAATTTAATAGTAGAAACAATAAAAATATTTGTTTTTGGTATGGCTTAAGCCGGCCTCTCCATGCATAAAGTGTCTTAAAATTAGTGTAGTACCGACGGAAACCATTCCTTCACGGAAATCATTACCAACGGAAACCCGTTCCGTCGATAATTCTGACGTTGTTCGACGACAACTTTTTTTGTACGTAGTGCTTCTAGCGGTAGTTAAAATTTTAGATCTAGTAGGATAGATGATTGAGTTTTAATATTTTATTAAAAGTCTATTTACATATGATCAATAGAAACAAACTATATCCATATAAAACAAAACTAAATTAACAGGTATAAGCACAAGTGTCCATAAAATATTAAGAAAATATATATAAAAAAAAACTAATTAAGAGAATAAGTAAGACTTACAGAGAAATTAAAGCAAATTTATGAGGACGTACTCGAGGAAAAGAGAATTGAAGGTGCTTGTATGTTTATTTTTTTTCGTTCAAAGGCGTCTACCCTATTTATAGATAAGTTTAAGAACTCCTGTATTCATAGCCAAACAAAATTCATTGCATGTGAAGGAATTAATATTCTTCAAAAGTTACGATATTTTTAGGTGTTTCATCTGCAACTCCCGCTAGTTTAATTAGATGTAAAAATCTCACAAAAACGAAAATGAAAATTTTGAATTATATTTAAATCGGTCTGTGATTTCTTTATTTTTAATAATTTAGGGGATTAATTGGTCAAAATATAGCATTAATGATACATTTGAATTTCTCAAATATAAAATACGTGATCTTTAATTAAATCATTGTTTTTACACGCGAATGTATATATTAATTGTTTGCTTAGTAAAGGAAAAGACAATCACAATATACTAAACTCTTTGCATACTCAAATGGAGTGTTCAAAGTAAAGTGAATAAACACGTTATGAGTTTTGGAATATAATTTGTACACGATATCTTTTTTGTCCTCTAGTTGGAGAAGATCAAATATTCCAATGGAGAAAATTTGTTTACATATGCATGCAGAACTAGCATATAGAGTAAGGTGGTGGACGCAGAAAAAATTGTTGGGGGCTACTTTTTTAAATTCTTGAATTGAAAATTTTGACATGATAATTTTCGTATAATTTTTTAGGAGATTTGCATAATAATTTATACTAAATACCAAAATTTTGATGATTTTGCATAATAATTTAGCATAATACCACTAACTGGTCAATCATCAATCAGAACGACATATACCTAGCTTGTCTTGATAATAACAAAGTAGAAGTTGATTCTGCTTCACTTAATGGAACAGAATACAAAATAAATACTTCAAATTGGCAATACATAATAGCATACTCAATCAAACAACATTTACATTCATCAATAGTTGGGATTTTCTTTTTATTAGATAACTAGATTCGCCCTCCGTGCAATGCACGACAATAGTAGTAAATTAAATAAAAAATAATAATTATAACTAAAATAAAATAAAATAAAATAAAATAAATATATAGATATAAAAACATACAGTATGAATTATGGATAAATTCGATTAAAGTCATACAATTGGGATATTTTTACACAAATATCCGAGTCACTTTTCGAGTCCAAAAAATGTTGACGTAGCTCACCAAATGTTACATGTAATTAAACTTTATAACAAATTATTTAGCTTTCTAATCCATCATTTCGAGCAATATGATATTTTTGGATATTTTTATCACACACATAACTTTAAATATAATATATTCTTATCACTATTTTATACAACTTACATTACTTTTTCAACTCTCCTTAATTCCCGTGTCGAAAAAAAGTGCACCAACAATTGAGGGATGGAGGAAGTAGTAAACATGGATGTTAGAGGTAGAAGAGTTGAATATGGAAGTTGCTTTATGTCCATTTTTGAGTTAGCTCTAGAATGCACTGAAGATATAGAGAGGCCTACTATGAAAAACGTGCTAGCGAGGATCAAGAAGATCAAGTCCAACCTATCGCAAAGAAACTAGAGAGTTAGTAACTACTTTGTTGTCAAAAATATAATTTAATTATAAATTTTTATTTATAAAAGACAAATTGACGTCGTTTTGTTTTGTGTGCCAAAAATTGACAGCCAAGTTAGTTTTCATTAGTCCATGTCGCGTTTCATTTGACGTCGATCGTTAAATAATCAAATTATATTTGTAAGAAAAAAAGTAATTATTGAACTATATTTACCTATTTTAGAACACGCCATAATGTTCCAATGCATGCAAAACTGAGACTATAAAGTGACTATTAATCGTTAATATATTATTGAAACATCGGGTACTAAGAAAATGTAAAAAACAATATAATCGATATAAAAAATTTCTCCTTTTTTCTTCCTTTAAGGAGGAAAGGACTTATTTAAAGGTCAAACATTTCTTCTTCTTATGTTGTGGATATAGTGAGTTGGGAGAAAGAACAGAGGATTCAAGCATCCTTTTTGTATCAGAACCTTCTAGAACAGGTGATGAAATGCAGCATCTATCTGTAAAGACTTGATTGAATCAACTCCCCATTCACATGAATTGTTGCAAGAAGCCTAGTTTTCTCTTGCATGACAGCTCTAGAAGTACTTTCTTCAAAGTGGTTAATGTGCACTGCCTTTGAAACTCATGCTTCACATATTCCACATTAAACCAAATTTCCTACACTTTAGTAAGATACCACTAATATCTTGTCTAGATAATAATAATAAGAAAGTAAAAGTTGATTCTGCTTCACTTATTGGAACACAACCAAGAATAATGAAATTGGAAATACATTATAGCATACTCAATCAAACAACATTTACATTCATCAACAGTAGGGATTTTCTATCTTCTTCAACTACAAACATGTGCTTATTAGACAATAATGTAGGAACCCCAAAGCACTAAAATCATCTTGGCCCTGAAAGAAGTGAAGGAAGTAGTGGAGTTGCATCTTTACAACTAATAGCTTCAAAGGTTGCACTGATCAAATACCTTGGAATCAACAAGTTGTAATCGATGTCTTTGAGAACATCTGCAGCACCCTCCATCACCTTGATCACCATCGACATCGAAGGTCTCTTCTCATGATCACTTTGTATGCACCATGCTGATATCTTCATCATTTTCTCCACTTCTGTTAGATCACACCCTTCGTCTTCACAGCATTCATCCACCAGATCCAGCCATCGTCCCTCCTCGGCTTTCTTCTTGAAAAGTGTCAGCAGATATCTCTCCTCCTCTGGCCTAGATATCTCAAAAATCTTCCTTCCGGTTAGAATTTCAAGAACCACAACCCCAAAGCTGTAGACATCTAGCTTTTCTGTAATGATGGCATTAAGCCATTCTGGGGCGAGATAACCCGGAGTGCCTCTCATGGTCGTCACAACTTGACTCTGATTTCTGTCGATGAGTTTAGACAGTCCAAAATCAGCAAGCTTGGCATTGTAGTGCTCGTTCAAGAGTATGTTCTGAGGCTTGATGTCCAAGTGGAGGATCTTCTGCCTGCAATCCTCATGAAGATAGGCCAATCCCTTGGCGATGTCAAGTATGATCTTTCTTCTCCTGTTCCAATCAAGAGACATCTCGTGCCCTCCGGAGTATATCCATTTCTCCAGGGAGCCATTGGACATGTACTCATACACCAAAAGCCTGTGAAATTTCTCTGCACAAAAGCCAATTAGTCTCACCAAATTTATATGGTGGATGCTTCCAATACTTTCAACCTCTGCTAGAAATGACTTCCTGATCTGACCAACTCCACCAAGGTGCTTCACTGCAATCCTTGTGCCATCGTTCAACGACCCCTCGTAGACTGAGCCGAATCCTCCTTCACCAAGTTTGTTACTGAAATCGCCTGTTGCAGCAGTTAACTCTTCAAATGAAAACCTGGTGGGCATGCCTGGTACATGATCCAAATAATCCTCCTCTACATCCTCATTCTTTGTTTTTCTCCTTTGGCATACAAAAACTGCAGTTCCAATCAGAACAATAATTCCAAGAGCTAATCCAAGCATAGCCCATAACAAGCTAGTAGAGGATGTACTTGCGATCTGTATCTTTAGAAATACAGAAGAAGGATATTCAACCCTCGTAGTACTTACCAACGAAAACATCTCCATTCGCAGATAGCAGGAACCATTAGAAATTTCCGTGAGAGAAACAAACATAGCAGCTTTGCAGGAACAATTCCTCAAGCACGCCTCTTTACAACTATCCACATCGGTATTATTACTATCAGCAGCAATGCCAGACTCCTCAAACATGTTAAAGTAAGCAACATTATTGAGATCCAAGAAACTATGCTTGTCTGAAGCATTACAAGTAAGCGGAACAACCTCAGAACAACCATGATCAGGAAGCCTATTGTCTATCTGCCTAAAGCTCGATTCAGGGCAACTACATTGCCCGTTTGTGCAAATTCCATATTTACCACATGCCATAGGATAACCACACTCACCAACATCTTCTGTCAAAACATCAGCTACGGAATCCCTCTCATATACTCGAAGATGGCCATCGTCCTCCAATTTCATGTATCGAGTTTTATTAGAAACTCTCATTCTGAAAACCCCAGTTTGTATCTCAGCATAATTGTTGCTGCTCAGATACTTTGTTTGCAAGTATACCTGAGGAGGATGAGACAGTAGAGAAGCTACTAATCCATTGTCAGTCATTGACAGAGAATACAAACCTGCACTCCAATCAGTAGCAGAAGCAGCTGCTGTCAAATTCTGACCAATCCTCAATCTCTGTCCAGGAAGCAAGCAGTTAGCAGGATGATCAAAAGATTGCCAAACCACACCATTTTTTGCATCAAATAGAACCAAATTTCCCATCTCTGTGAGATTCAAGCCGGCAACAGCCTTCCCAGAAGTGCCGGTAGACCATACCAACGAGCCGTCTGCATCTCTGAGGAGCAAGTCTCCTCCATTTGTGAGCTCTACTGATGCATACCTTCCAACTGGATTGTTTCTATTTGCAGACCACACAACCTCTGGAGATGTAAAATCATCTATTTTGATGAAGATAGCTATAGCAAAGAGAAAAGAATCACAATATAATCCCTCGCAATAGAGGCCGCAGGCATATCCCACCCCATCAAAACTGTGTTTTTTTACTATGATGGGCTGCATTCTTGAATAGTCTGCAAATATGAATATATTGTTTTGGAGGATGTTGGTATTGGTATTCACATCTTTAATCCAAATAGTAGAGAGATTTGTAGTTGGAAATCCATGGGGTAATGGAAGCACGGACTTGACGCAAGGCGGGCAAGAGAGCAAGAGAGCTATGGCGACGGCGCACAATAGCAGCATCTTCTTCACCTGTTTGACAAAAAAATTTGAATATCTAACTAACTTTTTATTACATCCAAATTATTGCTGCATTTTTCAATCAACAGGAATAGACTTAGGAGAAGACTTCACTTAGGCCGAGTCACTAGTCAGTATCGCATTTATGTAGTCATCCATCTCCGTGTTTGGTCAAATTTGTATTGCGTCGACTTGTTGGCTAAGTTTATCTTAAAGAGCTTATAAACATGCAATTCTTCGAGAGAGCTTATAAGCTGTTATAGTGTTTGGATTATGAGGTTATAAGCTAGAAAAAAAAAATTGTGAATTTAGAGAGAAAAGAAATTAGTTAAAAAAAATGAAGAAAAATGAAATCGAAAAAGTATACGATAAAAAAAATTAAACCATAACAAGGTTATTTTGTTAAATTGGATGTTGCTTATAAGCTTGTGAAAAAATAAGTTGGAATTGACCAACTTATTCATTGAGGAGTTTATAAGCTCTAAGAGCTTATTTTCACAGCTTATAAGCGTTGAGAAATTTATTTTTCTAAATATTTTGTACCAATTTATAAACTCCTAAATAACTTATATGTTGTTTTAAGGAGCTCAGTCAAACACCTTTTAGGAGAAGATTTCAAGATGTTGTGTTGTATTGAATCTAAAGGTATCGAACATGGCCTTATCCAAATATTAGATGCATGGACCATAGTTTTACAAAACCTAGAATGTTTGGACCTTCCATGTAAAGCCCACAAAGTTAGTTATCAATTTGCCCAACCTTATCAAATTGTCGGACTATTCAGTTATGGGCCATTTCGTTTGCAAGCTTTTTAGGCTAGAAATTTTTTATGTTTTGGGCTAATAATCCATCTAGTCAATTAGACTAGAAAATTATTATGATTTTTTTAATTTATATATTTCTCTTTGAAATCTATAAGTATATTATATGCGTATATTTTTTTTTGAGTGGAGCCAAAGGTGGAACTTTGGTAAGCCACGTAGGCGTTTCATGCTTGAAATTGGACCGACGGAACATTAAGCGATCTTTTTTAAAGTGTCAGGGATTAAAAAATAATATACTCAAATTGGAACATTTAAATGAAAAATTGCAAAATGTTAGAACATTAACTAATATATATACCTCTTTTTATTTTCAAATTCTCAACCTAGCAAAACAACAGCAAATTAAAATATGCAAAGCTCTTGTGACCTCTGGGTACATCATCTCATATTTTAAGGTGATAGGGGCAAAATGGGAATGAAATTTGTATTAGAATAGGGCGATATATATATATAGGGGAGGGATAAAATACATCCCCTATTTAAAATAGGAACTAAGAACCAATCTCATCCATTAATT
>JAYJMF010342914.1:0-12470 GCA_036873715.1 Salvia sclarea
TTAAATTAAATGGAATTAAATAAATTCCATTATCTTTCTTTTGCTAAATAATTCTTTTTACTTATTTAAAATTTCTCAAGATTTCTCTTAATCTCGTAAATTCATATCTCTTAAAGATGCAAATGCCCTTATTAATTATTCTTAATCACCAATTATTGGTAATTAAATCTTCGGGGTGCTACATTCTCTCCCCCTTAAATAAATTTCGTCCTCGAAATTTGTAGTATACAAGGGGTGTCTTAATTTCTTCCCCTTTGTATCTCTTTTGCCTACTTCCCATTTGGACTACTATAGCGTAGTCCAAATTCTTTCTTACTCCCTCAAGCTTATAGGTCTCTATAAGCTTATCTCGATATTCTTTTCTATCTATCTTAGGTTTTCTTTATTCCAATAAACCTGTAGAATTTCTTATGTATTGGTCTGAGTCATCACTATATAAGCGTGTAGACCTTATTTCTAATTTCGTAAGGTCTTACAATCCAGATCTAAACTTATACTTCTTCAGGGAATTCTCGACCGCAGTCATTCATGAACACCTCTACTTAATACGCGATGTCATAACTTTCCTCTCTCCTTTCGCTTAGTAGACCTTTTGGTCACTTTACGTTGCTTTCTCGATCGATTTTACATTGCCCTTGATTCCAAGATTTCTTTCCTCTACACGTTTGCGATCCATTAAATCGCTTAAATTACTCATAATTCTTGCTCTTATTTTCTTTCAACTAGGTTACACGCTATAATAATTATAATACTGTACCCGTACCCGTATCTATTCTCAAATTATACGGAAATACGGCGTAGTCAATCTTTGATTGCGTGCCAAACTGCACCCCGAGAAGATGTTGAACTCATATTTGCTTCAGGAGGTAAAGATGGAGCTGTCTGCTACTGCTCTCGGATAATGAAATAATATTTCGGAGTTAACTCAGAACTATAGCGAACGTCCATCCTTGTTATATTGATGCACAGTAGTACACATACTAATTGAAGTATACCATCCTTAGCAGTCGCACCATGACATCTTGCTTACTCCTACCGAGTCTGAAACTCGGTTAAGAAATCATTTAGCCTTTGGTACTCCTTCGAACGATAGTTATAGAACTTAGTCTTTCTTTCCACAGAAGAGGGTCTAAACGCAATACTCCATCGACGTCCCGATTGAATGGTAGTGACGGACTAATGGCGCTAAATTTACTATAAAAAGAATTCCTTTTTAAATTAAATAAATGCACTAATTAAATAAATTCCTTTTAAAAAGAATTTTTCTAATAAAGTCTTCATATTTATCCTTCATATATATATCGTAAAATTCGTCTTAATTTATAGATATTAATACCATTGTTAAATTCCCAAATCGAAATTTAAACGATAACTTATTTAATTATTATTGAAATTAAAATAATTAATTAATACACTTCATATCGACTGTAAACCATCTTAATGTAATTTCTAATTCTATTTTTCTATATTATCTTATAGATAAAAAATTTCTCTTCTGAGAGGTATAGCTCGTCTAAGCTTAATCCCTTTCAGATCCTTTATTTAAATTAAATGGAATAAATAAATTCCATTATTTTTCTTTTACTAAATAATTCTCTTTAATTCTTTAAAATTTTCTCAATCTCGTAAATTCATATTTCTTAAGGATGCAATGCACTAATTAATGAGCTCATAATTATTCTTAATCACGCGCTAATTCGTTTAATTTCTGCTACAGGAATTCGGGATACTACAAATATTCCATAATCACCTATAGCATTTTATAGCTAATTATTCCAATTACCGTAATTGGAAATAATATATCCTGCCATCAAATATTCATAATTATCCAATTTCTCCAAATTGGAATAATTATAATCATATAAGCACATAAAAGCAATAAAGGCATTTAAACACGAAATAAAAATTTTAATTATTTTTTTCGAAAAATATTTTTATAAAATATTTCTTAAAGGAGAGCAGCCTGCTTTTTGCGGGCTGCTATAGCCTTCCCCTCTCAGAAAAATTTCGTCCCGAAATTTTCCTTCCCCCGAACCTGGAAACCTTAGGTTTGGATAACGCTCGCGCATCTTACTCTCTAGTTCCCACGTGGCCTGTTCTTGTCCGTGTCGTTCCCAAAGTACCTTGACGATAGGCACCTCTTTATTTCTAAGTTTCTTGACGGATCGTTCAACTATCGCTTTCGGTCGTTCTACGTAGGCAAGGTTTTCCTTAACGGGTATCTCCGTGTATTTCATGACGTGACGTGGGTCGGGCAAATACTTGCGCAGCTGCGAGATGTGAAAAATGTTGTGAACTCCTCCGAAGTCTGGTGGCAGTGCCAAGCGGTATGCGACGTCTTCGATTTTCTCGAGAATCTCAAACGGTCCGGTGAAGCGAGGTTGCAACTTGTTTCCTTTGCCGAAGCGGGTAACTCCCTTCCAAGGCGCGATTTTCAGGAATTCTTTGTCACCAATTTCGAACTGTAACGGCATGCGTCGTTTGTCGACGTAACTCTTTTGGCGGCTCTGGGCTTTCTTCAGTCGGCCCTGAATTTGTTTAACATTTCCTTCCGTTTCCTGGATCATTTCGGGTCCCAACGTGAGACTTTCTCCACCTTCGTTCCAAAAGAGGGGCGTTCGACATTTTCGGCCGTAGAGAGCTTCGAAGGGTGCCATTCCGATGGATGCTTGGTAGATGTTGTTGTAGGCGAATTCCACGAGGGGCAGAAGATCTTCCCATTGTTGCCCGTGTCTAGTGTCGTTGTTCGAAGAAGGTCTGCTAGAACTTGAATCGTTGGCTCGGATTGGCCGTCAGTCTGGGCGTGGTATGCCGTGCTGAACCTGAGTTCGGTGCCCAAAGCTTCTTGTAGACTCTTTCAGAAGTTCGAGGTAAACCGAGGGTCTCGATCTGACACAATGCTCCTTGGCATGCCGTGTATCCTGATAATCTCTTGAACGTATAGCCGGGCGAGCTTCTCAATGTGCCACGTCATCTGTATTGGCAGAAAGTGTGCGGTTTTGGTGAGGCGGTCCACAATTACCCAAATTGTCGTGTTTCCTTTGAGCTTCTTGGGTAATCCTACGACGAAGTCCATGGTGACGTCGTCCCATTTCTACTCTGGCACTTGGAGTGGTTGCAACATTCCTGCGGGGCGGCAGAATAGTGCTTTGACTTGTTGACACGTCATGCACCTGTACACGTATTGCTCGATTTCTTTCTTCATCCCTTCCCACCAGAATGTGGTTTTCAAATCCTGATACATCTTATCACGACTGGGATGAATTGTATACAAGGCATCGTGGGCCTCGTATAGAATCATACGTCTAAAGGCCTCGTTAGGTGGCACGATGATTCGTTCCTTGTACATTACGGCTCCATCGGGGGCGACGTGGAGTGCGGGGTCTTCCCCTCTTATTGCATCTTGGCAATATCTCCACTGGGTGTTGTCTTGGCGTTGCGCTGCTATGATCCTGTTTCTCAAATCGGGCTTCATTTGCAGGCTAGCCAGGTAAGCTTTTCCTCGTGCTGTTGGAGCAATTACTTCTAAGCAGAGTCTGTGCATCTCTTGAGCTAGCTTTCTCTGCCGAGTGATCATGCAGTTTACTTGCCCTTCTCCTCTACGACTCAGAGCGTCTGCTACGATGTTGGCCTTGCCAGGGTGGTAAAAGAACTCGCAATCATAGTCTTTCACCAACTCTAGCCATCTTCGTTGCCTCATATTCAACTCCTTCTGAGTGAAGAAATATTTGAGGCCCTTGTGATCTGTATATATCTCTGTCTTGGCGCCGTAAAGATGGTGTCTCCAAACCTTCAGGGCATGAATGACTACGGCTAATTCCAAGTCGTGTGTTGGATAGTTCTTCTCGTGTGGTCTGAGCTGGCGAGAAGCGTACGCTATGACCTTCCTATCCTGCATTAACACACAACCAAGCCCTTCCTTTGATGCGTCTGTGTATACCGCAAAAGGTTTGTCATTTTCAGGGATCGTTAGAACAATCGCCTTTTGAGCTCGGCGAAGCTTGCTTCGCATTCTGGAGTCTATGTGAAGGCTTTATCTTTCTGTAGCAGCTGGGTCATTGGCTTGGCTATCTTTGAGAAGTCGCGAATGAAACGGCGATAATAGCCTGCCATGCCGAGGAAACTTCTGACTTCGGTGACGTCCTTCAGAGGTTTCCAGCCGTTGACTGCTTCCACTTTGGCTGGGTCAACTCGGAGTCCAGCTGCTGAGATGATGTGCCCGAGAAACATGACTTCTTTGAGCCAGAATTCACATTTGCTGAATTTGGCGTACAGTTTTTCCCTCCTTAGCGTCTCCAGGACGATTCTGAGATGCTCTGCATGCTGAGTCTTATCCCTTGAGTAGATAAGGATATCGTCGATGAAGACGAGCACGAAGCGATCGAGATAAGAGTGGAACACTCTATTCATGAGGTCCATGAAGACGGTTGGCGCGTTCGTCAATCCGAAGGGCATTACAACGAACGCATAATACCCATATCTGGTTCGGAAGGCCGTCTTTGGAATATTTCTGAATTCTAAGCTGGTGATACCCAGACTTGAGATCGATCTTCGAGAAATTTGAGGCTCCTCGTAGTTGATCGAACAAGTCGTTGATTCTGGGCAGTGGGTACTTGTTCTTGATAGTGACTTTATCGAGCTCCCGGTAGTCGATGCACATGCGCATACTTCCATCTTTCTTCTTTACGAACAAGACTGGAGCTCCCCGTGGCGATACGCTAGGTCGAATGATACCTAGCTCGATCAATTCTTCGAGTTGGACTTTCAACTCCTGCAACTCCTTCGGGGCCATGCGGTACGGCGCTTTGGAGACTGGGGCTGCACCGGGTTCCAAGTTGATGGAAAATTCAATTTGGCGCCGTGGGGGCAATCCTGGTAGGTTTTAAGTAAATACGTCTGAAAACTCTCATACTACTTGAACGTCTTGAACGGTGAGCTTCGTTTGTGCGGCTGGCTGTAAACTTACTAGGTGAGCTTGACAGTTCTCTTTCTTCAAGAGTTTGGCGGTGCGGTGAGCTAATAAAACTGGGATGTGCTTTCCTTCCCCCACCTGAGCTCCATGGAAAAGGATTTCACCAACACGGTCTGTGATCGGAGATTCACAATCCTTTATGAGCATTTGATGGTGGCTCTCATTTGGGTTAACCAATCCATTCCTAATATGAGATCGAATTCTCTCATGTCGATCACATACGGTTTTGTCGGGCACCTGTGTCCTTCTACTTCTAAAGGCAATCCCTCGATTAAGTTTTGGGCGTAGAGGTTGTGCCCAGATGGCAAACATACTCTTATTGGGTTATTTGACTGGCCAACATCTAATTCTAACATCTCACAAATAGTGTAAGATATGAAAGAATGTGTAGCTCAAGTATCAAAAAGAGCCAATATGTTAATACCTTTAACTGATAGCATACCTGCAAGGATATCAGGATTTTGCTCTACTTCTTCTCCAGTCATGGCGTAAGCTCAAGCATTGTTCGGTGGTCTCGGAGCTACAGGCCTCCTGGATGATGGTCCGGCGGCATTTGGCCTTGGCGGTGCCGGCGGTCGTGTCCGATTTCCAGCAACGAGCTGAGGGCATCTAGGCTTGATGTGGCCAGGTTGTCCACGTTGGTAGCAAACTACCGGTTTAGGCGGGCAGGGGCTGAAGTGGCCTTTCTGGCAGATCCTGCAATACGGTGGTCTGTCATTGAACCTTTGCCCCGGCCGTGCTAGGGCTGGCTGGGTCGGAGCTCGGCTGGGTCCGTTACCTGCGAAGTTGTGGGGCTGCTGACTTCGCTGGATCAGTGGTCCATCCCATATGCGTTTGTGCTCCAGTCGTGGTGGCGGGATGACCGGTGCTTTATTCGGGATCATGGCTTCGATGGTCAGAGCGTGGCTCAGAGTTTCTGCATATGTGAGAGCACCTTGTCCGGCCAAGGGCATTCCGATCTCTGGACGGAGTCCTCGACGAAAAGCTTCCACGCATTTGGCTTCTTTGTGTGAAGATACGGTCTTACTCGTTTACCGTCTTGTTGTTCTGCTTCAGGTTCCAGAATTCAGCTTCCTTGTGCTGCTGGTAAGTCCTGGGAATGTATTTTTCAAAGAATTTGGTCTTAAAACCTTCCCATGTCAGTTCTGCGTTTTCTTCAGGGGTCATCATGCGAATGGCAGACTCCCACCAGTAGTCAGCTTCAGAGATAAGTTGATGTGTCGCGCAGGTGACCTTCTCGGCTTCTGTGCACTCTATGTAGCTGAATATGCGCTCGAGGGTACGCACCCAAGTCTCGGCCTCGGGTGGTTCTCCTAGCCCATTGAAGGTTGGGGCTTTTTGCTTTCGGAATCTCTCGATGGTCTTCATTTTGGGTCGACGGTAGGCATGGTGGCGATCCTGCTGGTGGAGGTGCTCCTCTTTGAGGTCATCGAGCTGTTATTCATGTTCATCTGCCATATATACATAAAGACGAGATATCTCCCATGAGAATGTTCGACGTTATGTTAACTTGATTTGAAAATATATTTTCCAAATGAAGTAGTTTCTCGTATTTCGATTCCTTACCACTCATAAAACCCAATCCCAATTTTCAAACCCCAAAAGTATCACACATGAAGAATTAGTAAAAATTGATGAGTAAAAGCAAAATCACAAATCCAAATCACGCAGTTACAACAAAGCATATAACCACAGATATTCGAGAAATTCCCAAAATCACACATCTCATAACAACAATATCAAGCAATTACTACTAATATGCATCATATATTACCAAAATTGTCTCCCTTTGAAATGAGGACTTTTTAAAGAAAGAGTTTTGCCTCGACTTGAGGACTTGAAATAGAAACATGCAAAGTTTTTAGAAATACACATAAAAGTCTTTTTGAAACATGATCCTAGGCAGCATGGTATGTTCCTGGAGTAGGTCTAATCCTCACAGGTGTTAGACGCACTGTACCAACCATCCTCACTTCCACTACCCTCATTTGTCCCAGATGAACTGTCAGAAGTGTCATCAGATGAAATCTCAGACGAGTCATCAGACGAGCTATCAGTCGTGGTACCCGACGAGCTACCCTCCTCATAAGAGGATCCCTCAAAGGCTCCTGGCGGCAACTGGTGTAGGTAGGTGAAACGGAAGGTCTCACCAAGAGAGGTAATGGTGTTGATGCGTGCCGTACACTGATATAGCGGCTGTGGGGCGGTGGAGTATGTGCTGCTGGTGGAGACGGGGGTGCTAGATACATCGTGAGAGGGTCGATGTATTCTTGATCATGGATCCCGTATGGGTCATGGATCGGCTCCAACAGGTCGAGGGCGGGGCCCATGTCCTGGGCAAACACAGTAGCTGGCATCGTCAGGGGTGGAGTGTGAGGTGGCGATGGAGGTGGTGACTGAGGCAGGGCAGGCAGTTCGGCAGGGATGGCAGGGTCCTCTGGTGGATCATGGAAATGCTCACCCAGTCCCTCGGCTTCCATAGCCAAAGGATGTGGCGGGTCAGGTGGGTACATCCAGCGGGTGATGAGGACGTGGATGAAATCGGGAAAGTTCAGAAGTATGGGGCCAAAGTCCTCATCCTCTATAGCCATCTCATTCAGTAGAAACCTAGTCCACTCATCCCACCCAGGTGGTAGGTGGTCAGACAATCGGTCAGCTGATGCATATTTGGTGACCCCTCCACCCTCAGCTTCAGGCCAAAGGTGGAAGTACTGGGTTAGGACCTCTCCTATAGAGCAGTCTGGTTCGGGTTCACACTCCCTGAAGCGGGCGACGCGAATGTTCAGGGGCGGTCGGGCTCGTATCCATCCGGCCATCTAAAATGCCATGCAAATCTAGGGTTGAACCATAGTCATCAGTTAGTCAAGCTGGTTATAGAAATATCACCATATCAATGCACACTTACAATAAACACATAATTTCATGCAATCAGCCATATCGTATAAGTTAAAGAAAACCACTTATTAAACACATACCTTGATGGCTGTGGGGAATGACCGAAGCGCTCGGATGTGTGCTAGATTCTCCTAGTTGTCTATTCAAATTTTAGTTATAAAAGTTTTTCCTTAGATATACAGAGCAAACCCTGCTCTGATACCACTTGTAGCAGCCCGCCAACCCCACCCTATGCAGAATTGACGGTCCACCTGCCTATGAGCGAAATATTTACTCAATAAACAAATTTGAAAGGAAAACAAGCTAAAATGGATTATCATAGATAAACTGAGTTCAGAGGGACATAGTTCAAAGTTTTCAAAAGGATAAGTTAAGTCAAGATGACATCACAGCGGAAGAGTTTGGAAAATATCGTAAAAGACATCTAGACGGGGTCACGATCACAATACAGTCGTGCATAGGCCTCCCAGAAGTCAAGGTTTGCAGTGTACATCCTAAGGACGAACTCAAACCACAGGAAGAGTCCAACTAGTATCACCGCAGCCCTAACACGTCCACGACACACCGGAATCTATCGCTATTCCTTTCCTCTTCCGAATCTCATTCCTCGCTGACGCCATCACCTAAAAACATTTGAAAAATAAAAAAAAGGGCTAAGTATGATATATACTTAGTGGATTCGTGCCAATAGATAGAAATGTCAAGTAATAACAACATATGACTAAATACACCCGGAAATGGTGTATATGCATATAAATCATTTTAATCAACAAAAATAACTTTCACTAGCGACCGTGGTCATTTTCACATTCAAATTCGGATAGGTGCTCTGGACAAGACGAATCACGTCGTACGAGTCTGGTACGGTGTTGTATCCCTCATATCGATCACAACCCCCGTACAACATGCGCATATTCATCCTGATACCAAGTTCTCAATAATACAAACCCGATAGTACGTTGCTACCGGGCCACAGAGCCATATCCGAAAGAGCATAAAATTTTTCTTGAAACGTATTACTTGACCTTTTGATAAAAATGATTTTGGAATTGAAATGTAAACCCACCTTGAAAAGTTTCCACGCAAGCTTCCTATAATGAGACAAAATGTCACATATTGATTCAAACATTAAAACTATATTTGATGATATGCATGACCTAGTCATGATTTAATCTCAATACTTTCCTTTTTCCAAAAAATTTCAACATCCATTTTGTAACTTCACTAAAATAAATCATCCTTCTAGCTTACTAAATTGACAAAATTAAATACATAAATCCATAATTCAATCCCATGATTGAATTAGGTGCAAAATAATCACATAACTCAATCCCATGATTGAATTAATCACAACTAGACCACAATTCAATCTCATGATTGAATAAAAATCATAAATCTTAATTTAAACAATAATATGCATTCCAACACTCAATCACATTCACAATTCACCTTAGTCCAGTATTCATCACATACAAATATTTATAATTAGGTAGGAAATAAGATACAAGCTCATTTAGGTTCAAAGCTAGTCATCATTAAATTTCATAATAGTGCAGTTTGTTTGATCGATTTATTAAAAATAGTAAACCTAGTCCAAATCTCCTCAAATTTTATACATAAGCTCCTGAGCTCAGTGGTTAGTTACTATAAAAATTTCAAACATTTGTCACGTCTACATTTTGAGTTATTCAAGTTTTAGAGTTCTGGATTCTAGAGGGGTGTTAGGAATGGGCAGTGATAGAAAATAATTATTATAAAACAGTTAGGGTTGAGTTAAATAGTAGAAAAAATCCAGTAATTGGAAGGCTGAAGAAAGCACTTGGGATAAAAATCTCAAGTTTATTTGTTAAGGGGAAGTAGGCTAACAATTAGTTTTTCCTCCTAACTCTAAAACTGTCACTTTTCAGAATGGCAGTTTGGTGCAGTGCTAAAATTAAATTCATGAAAAATAGTTAGGATTTATCAAAAATTATAAAAATTTTATCAAATGTGTTTAACATCATGTTCTAGCCTTGGTAAAAATTTAGAGGTAATAATGTGAGTCTAAGTGAGGTTACATGATGAGGAAGTGTACCACTCCAAAACTGTCACTCACCCGAGGGCAGTCTGGAGCAGTGTTGGGATTTTAATTGAAAATAGGGTTTATAGTTATCTAAAAATTTGAGGAAAATTACAGAGCCAAGTAGACACATATGTCTAACTTGGGTAAAAATTTGAGGTTCAAAAGATGGGTGTAGGCTAGGTTATTTGGTGACAAAAGTTGTGTCTCAAAACTGTCAATTATATAGAGGCAGTTTTGAGCAGGGTTAGATATTAAATCAAGAAAAATATTTTTAGACTACTAAAAATTGAGAGAAAAATACTGGACACAGTGAACACATATATCTAACTGGTGTTAAAATTTTAGGCCAAAAGGATGAGTTTTATGTGACAAGAAAAATGGGGCAAGACGAGGGCAGAAACTGTAAAAATCTGAGGGTTAGCTAAATTACCCTCATGATAAATTCACATTAACACACCTCAAACTCAAATTTCACAACAATTACAATTTATCCACATCTTCAAAATATAATTTGATCATACAAGAACACCATATTATCATCATCCACCATCGGTTTCCACACATCATCAAAATTCATTGAAATTTTACCCTATAACAAACTTCAAATCAACATAAACATGTATCACACCACCTATAATCCCCAAAATTTTCATAGATCTATCCACATAGGCATATACTCACACTCATATTCGAGAAAAACCATACAAACTTCATATTTTTTATAGATCTACCTTAGATCTATACATGCAAGCATACACACACAACAAAGATGGCTTGAAATACCAATTTCTTGTATCTATATCCCATGCATGTATGATATGAGAGAAGGCTGAGGCCTACCAACCTTGAGGAGGTGAAAATGAGAAAGAGGAGAGGAGGAGGAGACGGCGGTGTTGATGGTGGTGGCGATGGTGGTCGACGGCGTCGGTAGTGGTGTGTTGAGCGACGGTGGCGACGAGGCTCCTGCGAGCTAGCCGGAGCTTTGGCTTGGCCGTGAGCTTCAACGGAGGGGTAGGGGTTGCCCTCTTCAATTAGAGTGTGGTGGTGCGCGTGTTTGAAGGGTGTGAGTCGTCGGCCTTGAGATGGAGGAGAGAGGCAGATATTTTGAGAGATGGAGGAGAGTTTGAGAGTGATATGGTGAGTGAAATGGGATGGAGGGTGGCTGTCTTTTGAGGGGGGTAAAACCGTGGGAGCTTACGGTTTTAGTGGTGGTTTGGTGGTGGTGAATCACCTCCTTATGTGGTGGCGATAGGGGCGAGAAGTGGTGGTGCGTTGCCACCAAGTTCATGATGTGACTAGGGTTCTTGGTGGTATGGTGAGTTCTTGATGTGGTATTTGATTCCATAAGTCATTGGTAGTGCATAAAGATGATAGGATTAGAAGTGATGGGGTGTAAGAGATGCTTGGTATGTTGGTATAGTTTTTGAAAATCGCAACATGTGTGATGGAGGTGGTGACTGTGAGTTTTGGTGATAGGGAGGAAGATGATGAATTATTTTTCTTGTTCATGGTTCATGGCTTGAAAATAAAATTTAAACCATGATACATTAGCTTCAAGTGGGAATTAAATGGAAATGTAGAGTATTGGAATAGCTCATGAATTATATTTTTGATTGATGAAATTTAAATCATGAGGATAGGTAGGGAATTGAAAATATGCATTTTAGCATCATATATATATAATTCTCGAAATATATGGTTTGGTGGTGAACTAAGAAATTATTGCTCAAGATAGGGATTAGCAATATTTCATGCAAAGGTGGTGCAATGTGGGTTTAGGATTGGGAAATAAAATGGGATTAATATTTCAATAAAATTTGATGATAATGGAATAACGAATTGAAAAAGGGGGTGATGTGAAATAGTTATGTGATATTAAATATCGCATAGTGGAAAGAGAAGTATAATTTGAATGGAGGCTTGAAACATGTTCTTGAATAGATTGTATATGGAATAGGAATAAACGAGAATTCAATAAAGGTGGCAATAACAACATCAATATAAATTGAATGGGATTTGGGAGCATGGTTAAGTAAATCAAAAGGTGACAATGGAAATCAAATAAAGTGGTATTCAAGAATGAAATTGAGAAATTCCATTTTACGGATTTATGGTAATTTCGAAAATAGGCCTAATGGTCAAGGAGGTGTTGATTGATTTCTAATGAGTGGAAGACTTGATTATGATTATCATATGGAACGGATAGAATTGGTAACAACTATGTTATGCATAGTCTAAAGTGAGTGTGTAACATGGAGATGTTGAAAATAAATTATTAAATGTCTAATGTAACTAGTCTGTCTCCCGTGCGTTGCACGGTTAGTTTTTTTAATTATTATTCTACGTAGGGATTGGTTATTGTAAAAATCCTCCTTAATCTATAAAATACAAACCAAAAAAATTCGTATGAATTCATATTGAAAGGTTTACTTCTAATTTTGGGACTTCCGTAGGCTCTGCCTAAATAATTTCAAAAACTTTGTACTGTAAATTTACAATGTCAAAAATTGCAGTGAGCTCAAATACTGTATTAAAGCACAT
>JAYJMF010342944.1:0-12466 GCA_036873715.1 Salvia sclarea
ACTGTGATTTGCAATTGGTTCGTAGTTCTTATTTTAAGGAGTGTTTTATTTTAGCCCACCCCTATATATATATATATATATATATATATATATAGAGAGAGAGACTAAATTACCAACTTGTCTTTAAAAATTCAAAATAAGTATATTAAATTAATAGTCACTTTAGTCTTAACATTTATATATAGAGGTATATGGGAGATGTCACTTACTAAATTATTTTATAATTTTGACGTTAAAATGCTATAAATATATAAAAATTCGTAAGGATGGACTTTTTAGAAATAGTAATAGATTTATTTATTTTCCCGGTATTCAGGGAGAACCCGAAAATTTATAAATTTGGGCACAATTTGTTTCTTGACTGCTTGGATTAGGGCCAGCGCCAGTGGAAAAAATTCATGATTCAATTGCATAAACACAATGATCATGTCTTCATTAATTAGAAAACCGCGAAGGCGAGAAATGCAAAGACATTCTCATCAATAAATTCACACCAAATTTCAAAAAAAATTGAGCCGAAGAATATGGAAAAACTCAACAGTGATGGATTACTCTCTGTACAACCAGCGCACAGCGCGTCGCAGTTAGCAAAGCGCTAACTCGCAGTCGAGCAAGCGGTTGAGAATTTCCTCGCAGCTCGGCCGCTCATGGGGTTCGGCCCAACAGTCTGCAGAAAACGAGATTACGAGGCGATTGGTAGCATGTTTCAATTGTCTCAACACAAAAACTGCATAATGTTGTTTACCTGCAATCAAACTGCCCAGTGGCCCTTCGGGTATCTCCAAACGTGCTCCCTCGTTTGCAACGGTGTATACGACCTAAACAAGATATAAGGAAGATGAATTAGGTGTTAAACATTGAATTGTAAATACGAGAAGGGGACGGGGTAATCGGGGCCTACCCGCTCGGGTGGAGTCCCCTCCCAGGGTTTACTTAGTGTGCAGAGCTCCCACATTATGACACCGAGACTGAAAATGTCACATTTCTCTGAGAAGGGTTCGTTTCGTATAAGCTCGGGAGCCATCCATTCTGGCGTGCCGGCTGACGAAGAGTCCTTCACGGGTAAATCAACGTAGATTCTTGAGAGTCCAAAGTCGCAGATCTTAACCGTCCAATGCTTGTTCACGAGGCAGTTTGCACTTTTAATATCACGGTGGATGATCTTCATGCGGTGTAAGCACATCAACCCTCTAGATTAGACGACAGCGGGAGAAAAGTCAATTTGACGAGAAGGGAAAGAGAAAATAGTTAAAAATATTTAAAAAAAAAAAAAAAAAAAAAAAAAAAAAAAAAACTGAACAAACTGCCAGCATCTAACTTGTTTCTCAGAAATTCTAGTTGATCGGTTGAGCAAGAAAGTGGCTTATGCAATAGTTTAGACTTTATCGTAACCCAACAAATTGGCCACTGAGAATACTGATATAGTCAAAATATCATCACTTCCATCAAAGTTAAAGATGGAAGTAAAATGTTTATCCAATTGAATGTTCATATATCAAATATTACTATCTCATGTCTCCACTAGGAGAGTAAGATATGATGTTCATCAGTTGAATATAAGTGGTTAATTTTAGTTTACCTACAGTAGATTTGCAACTCAAATTAAAATAATAGTCACAATTTTGATCAAAGGAAAAACAATAATCACATGAAGAAAAACTGAATCCGAAAAAAGTTTACTAACCTGCATATGTCTCGTAGCATCTTGATTCTCCTGTGCCAAATGAGTTTCTTCTTCTGACCACTTAGATGAATCAAATAATACAGTGACCCCCTTTCCATGTACTCAGTAACCATTGATAATCGTGGAGGTCTCGTGCAGGCACCAAGAAATAGGATTACTGCAGGGAAAGCATAAAGTATGTTACGTCTCACTATATATAGCTACTATCGTATCATCATTACATATGTACATACTGAATTTGAATATGCAATGACTATGTCACATCAAGATATCAATTGACCGACCTTTATCCACAGCTTAATGCTTAAAATAATAAATCCTTAGAGAGCACATTTTATATGTATGTGTATATATATATATAGGGTGGGAATTAGGTAAAAATCTTCCACATCCTAGAAACTAGAAACTAACAAAATTACAATAATAAAAAAGCATCATTCTATGCGTTAAAAAGCATAGTGAGAAAGCATATCCCATTTGAAAAATTAATCTTGACCATCCATCAATCAAGATCTTCAGGCTGGATTGGTTTCTAGTTACTAGAATGGGGAGGGTTTCTATTTGATCCCTCTCCTACATATTCCAATTTCATACAAATGATTATGAGGCTTGATCTTCTAACAAATATTTCCTGATCCTCAGTGGAAATGATGACTTAACAGAGTAAGCTTTCAGGTTTGATATAAACTTGCAATTTGCTAATGAATCTCAACTCTTTAGTTAAACATGGATACGACTTTTCACATGTAAAACGGAAAATGTAATAAGCATGTTTTCTCATTAGTCGTGTCTAAAATTTGTGATGGAAGTAGCCAAATGATACAAGAAAGCAGAAGTTCAGAATTTGATTGGGTTCAGAAAAGTACCATTTGGGTGCCGAAGTCGACTGCAAGAAAAAAAGAAGAGACAAAAATTCAGCACTAGAATGACATAACAGAATGAAACCAGCCCTAGAGCAAAAAAAATGGGTGCACCTGAGGATGGATATCTCATTGCAGAAGTCCTCCATGTTTTCAGCAGTGAGATCTTGCTCCAAAAACACTTTAATAGCAACTTCAGTTCCATTCCAAACTCCACGAAAAACTTCCCCAAAGAATCCTGACCACACGTAAGTACAAAATAAGACATGTAAACATGGAAAATCAGTTGTAAGCTATAACTGAAATAGAGTTGTCAATGGCAGTATTACGATACTATAACTCACAAACATACAAGACAAATTACAATATGGCCAGAGAAATTTCTCGATTTTTAAATTCAATGTAATTTAAAATCTTGCAAGGGACATTATTTTTTTCATTTTAAAGAAAATAGCAAAACACTGGGCACCTATCCATTTCTCAAATTCAGGAGTGTCTTGGCCCACCGGCGCTTCACTCTCTTCTCTCACTTACATATTTTTAGCTTTATCAATACAATAAAAGTAGAAGAGCTAACCAATCCCAACACGAGTGCCAACAGTTAACTCTGAGAAATCAATATTCCACTCATCATATGGCAGCAGAGGTTTATTATTGAACATCTGCGAGCCCAGAATTCTGTTCCATGTTGAAACCATTTCCTCATTTTCCCTGGGAATCCCACTGCGTTCTGAGGTCTGCATTCTGAACTCATGAGGAGATGAAGGTAATGACATTGCTTTCTGGGAACTGTGCTGCCTTGAATTTTCACCAAGTTTGGTACGACCATCATGTTGAGCATCACTAACCTGAATACAATACAAGCATTACTAATTGTAGGTGAACCTTTTTTTGTCATGTGATCACGTGAAACATACTTCTGTTCATATAAACAAAGACAAAACTGCAAATTATCTATCTTCCATCAGTCCAACTATTCTGAAAGATACAAACTTATTGGCCAAACCATGTATAAAATTGTCCTTGGTTAATAAAATTCAAAGGGCAAAGCAAATACTACTCCCTCTGTCCACAAACAGTTTGCCACAATATGGACGGCACGGGTTTTCATAAAATAGTTGGTAGTGTGTGAGTGGAGTAAAAGTCAACGTTAAATGTGTGGTGGATGTTGTGAATTGTGGACCCTACTACTATAAATGAAAAGTGGCAAAAAACTGTGGATTGGCCGAAAAGGAAATTGTGGCAAACTTTTTGTGGGTAAAGGGAGTATTTTGTAAGGAGCCATTCTTGTAGGATACTGTGTTTCAAAAATGAGGTTAATCCACAATGATAAAGAGATGGAACACGGAATTAAAAACACTTGGAGAAAGTTAATGAAAGAAGCAAAGTGTAGCTAACAACTCCTATGTTCTTGATTATTGACTAAACTAAGTCCAAACTAGAAAGGTTCTGGAGAAATGTAACCAATTGCAATAGACGGATATAATAGATGCTGTGAACGATGAGAAAAGGTAGTTGCAGCTAAAGATTCCTGCAGTATTGGTGCATAAGAGCATAACAAAAATCCATAACAAAAATCCTTTCAGAACAAAATACATGTTATAAGTTATAACTAGTTGCAAACTAGTGCATAGATAGAAGGAATATAAAGCAATGATGTTATCACAGGTTAAAGGAAGCATACGTCTTCTGGTTGACCTGAATTAGATGAGCCACTTCCGCCTTGTTCTCTTAAAAGACGATTCTGCTTTAGTGATTCATTCATTGCTCTCACAGCCCTTACATATGAACAAGAGTTAAGGAAGCTGAACCATTACAAGTAAACAAATTCAAGAACATGCATCATGCACTCATACTTTTCATTAGACATATCTAAAAATGCTATATAAGATCATACAACAACTAACTGTAAGTTGATATCAACATACAAATGTTAGGCTGAAGTTACTCAAAGGCAATTACAGTGTAACTGTTATTACTATAAGGATTATTCTTTCATAAATTATCTATGGTTCGACACTCTTTCACTTGTAAAGCATAAATTGTAGAAACTCTTCAAGACTTCCAAGGGAAGTGGTGAAGCCTGACCACACTAGCTATACGGTATTAACAGAAAAAGAAAGTATCACAAAGGAGTTCAATAGCTACTTGATTTTGCATTTCAGTACCAGAAAAACATGGGGGGAAAAGGCTTATTCAACAACTAAATGCTTCTCCTTTTCTTACAAATATTTAGATCATAAATTAAAGAATAGCCAAATCTCAAATCAAATTCATTCAGAAATTACCATCCCCTAGGGGTATGACAAAAACCAAATAAAGAACTTGCATGCCAAATCTTAGTTGCCTGAAAGATGATATTAACCTTACGATGTCATCACCAATCTCTGGAGTCATGCTAATGCTTCTTCTTCTTAGCCGACGTATGTCTGATGATGACGCCCCCTCTGACCTGCAGCAAACTTTGATTTAGAGAATTCAAGAAGCCCAGACGAAAAACTAGTTACACATAAGCATGTTGAGATAATGAAAGATTTCTTTTAATCTCTCAAAATACATTTTAAAAAGAAAAGCTAACGCACTACAATGTCATTTACTAACTCTCCAGATTAACTATTATTATTCTTTTTATAAATACATTTTAATGATGCTCAGGATTTCACATTAAAATGACAAATTTTGGTAGCAAAAAAACAATTTCATTTCCATATCAAAACCAGAGCTTTCTTAGCCAAGTCACTCTGGATTTTCAGGAACAAACAGAATGGTCGAAACATGTGCAGAGAAAAAACAGAAAGAACAGTAACGTACCTGGATGTACCATCATCAACAGAAAACTCTCTGAAAGATTTGTTATCTCCACTAAGCATGGAACGACCACGTGCCCGAAGTGACGGATGCTCTGGGCTGGAAAAAAAAAATTAGACATTAAGAAGTGCAAGAACAGTTGAAAGGAATGGGCAAAAGAAAGAAAGAAAGAATTTGTACTTCTTGGATTGTTTTGAAGCAGTTACCCATTCCTAGTTATGGTTTATGGCTTTATCAACAGAAAAAATGGCAAAATGCTAGGGAAATCAAACAAATGCTCCAGTTTCATATTCACATATACTAAATTGTGACAGTCCGTACGATGGTAAAACTACTAACTCCACATCGAAAAGCTATGATAGTCTGTACTGGATCTTCATCACCTAAAGTTTACCCCCCACCCAAAAAAAAAACAACAACAACAACAACAACAACTAATATAGAATACTTTGTGCTCAACATAAATAATCAAACAGGAGTCTAGGTTTTAAAGTAAACCTTGAACTTGCAGTCCTTTGTTCAGCAATGACCTTTCTCCTGCTCCTTCGCCAAAATGTAGCGGCTATGTTAGGTTCACTGCGCGACAAGCTGAAACAATAACATGAATCCAGTGATAATATTTATCTTGATTCATGAAGGAAATATGAAAATAAAGAATGTTTCACGTTATCACATGATAAAATAGGGAATGTCATATTGAGCACCTCAGTTTTCTATCAACTGAATTTGACCGCAGCATCATATTTCTTAATGAAGGCCCTGCTGCATTTGAATAAGCTTCCAGTCTTCGTTGATATAGCAGGCCATCATCTTTCTCAGCACTGAAGAGAGTTTAAATTAACAAGTATTCTTTTCCTTGAAGAAAAAGACTTAAACAACTATGTTTGAATTTATAAGAAAATATATCATTCTTGTAAAAGCGGATGAACATTCATCACCTCATCAAAGAAAATATAAAATTTTAAAAAGTTACATTACACATAGAATAGTTAGTTTAACAACTAAAAAGGTATTAGATGCTAACCTTTCAGGATCAACTCGCTCTGAAACCCCATACAGTGGGCTGTTTGGTTCCATTGGTGAATCACAAGAATCATTTTCTGCAGAATCACTCTCCCCGGCAGCAGATATGTGAGACATAAAGATAGCCTTGGTTGACCGAGGTATCAGTTGGCCAGGAAATCGCATCAAATCAACCAGCAATTCTACAGAATTCAACACGACTGACACAGACATATGTTTGTGGGAGTCCACACACTCAGAAGTTCCTTCAGCAGGTAAACCCTGACAGGACAAACCCACACGGTGTGAAGTTGAATTTAGCAGAAACCTTAAAGAACTTTAGTCTAGTAAGTCACAATCGAGAGTAATGTGATACAACAAGAATGTTTTAACCAAATTAATAAGACATGTAATATATTTCAGGTAAAAATGAATCCTACCACCATAAGCCTACTCTCCAGCCCTACAGCATCGGCAAGAACTTTGAATAATATTGCTCGAGGTCTGCACGAAGGGTGCCGTATTTGACCTAGCAGTTGCACGCCTCGACTTTCAGATAGATGTGGGGATTCTTCCTGAGCAGCTTTCTTGGGGCTCATTTCTGAATTTGGTCTCTTGTAGAAATCAGATACCTATAAAAAAGTCTGAATGTCAGAACCACAAAACAAGGTTGTAAGAGACAGATAAACATCAAAATGAAGTGGAATTAGGAATCAACTGAACATGAACTAGATAAAGGGTGCATAATGCAATCCAGTCTATTTTTGACAAAATTAGACAACACACTTCAAGGCCTACAGAAGTGAACAGTGTGCAACAAAAAGTGTAATATATACAAAATCCTGTATTATCTTCTCAAGAGATAGACTAGAAAACATATGTCAGAAACACGATGTTGAGGATCTTTAAAAGGAGAAAAGCATTATCCCTGTGATGGTGTTATAGTTAAATATAACTTCACAAAGTATAAGAAAGAAAATGTACAATGGATACTGACACTTTGGGAAAGAAGATAGTGTAGATCCTTCAATAAAAGGTTCAATTATTTGGAGAAATTTATTGTAATCATAACTCGAGTTACTGAGGAGAGAAAAGAGCATAAAGTAAAAAACTTGTGAAAGTTGTAGAACTGAAGATCGCATTATGATTTGACCAGGAAATACCCACCAATCCAGCAATCTTCTTAATTACAGCTGCAGCATTTGAGTTTAGACCCTTAACCAGAGCTAAAATCAACTGTTTTAGCATAGAAAGCTTCTTATCCTTCTCGGCATCTACAAGAATAACATCAGCCCTCAAACCCTCATGCTCCAAAGCATTAAGCTCCTCCAAAGTAGGTATATCTTCATATAGTTCCTTGAGCCTTTTATCCTGGCAGTGAAAAAAAATGTTAGACCTTATCACTTTAACAATAATATACGTAAAACAAGACATCTATCCCAATTGCATGCTCGAAAGGTTAATTAAGACCTACTAATGGCGGATAAAACGGTATACTAAATAACAGTTCAAACCCTCTTTTCAGTCAGAAGTAAAAAAAATGAAATCAAAAGCCATTAGCTGAGTTTTTGACGCTCACTGGAATAACAGAGTAGAAACCATTTGGAATTGGTTCGGAAAGCATTCCTGTGCTCCATAGGATTTGCGATGCTCTTTTATGTGATAATCTGTCATACTTCTCTTTGTTATTATATTCTTTGCTCCTTAGATTCTCATTTCTAGATTCCAAGGATATAGATCCAAAACTCTCAGCAAAGTCCGAAGGCCACCATGAACCACTAGGAGAATTCTGCCCTGAAGGTTGATTATCATCTCGCATATCTTCCATGTCCATAATTATTCAACTGCAATACCATCTCGGTACCACTTTTACCCCATAGAAACACAACTGCTTTGCACAGTTAAGTAAAGACTGCAACTCATTAATTTATCAACTTCCTTTGCAAGTCCTACATTTTTTAGGCCATACAACCTGAAAAGTGAGGAGAATAGTTAAACTCATGACGAATTCCCTCCACTAACACCAATTACACAACATTTTAAGACCAGGGATCAACATAAACAGGAAAAAAAGAATGAAGAAAGAAATCCATCAAATCAATGATCAAAACATCAACAAATTATACAAGAAATTAGGAAAGATGGAAGAAGCCTTATAAGAAAAATGAACACCCCACTACCCCAGAATTATAGCAGAACTACTAAGTATACCGACGATTGACGAATAACTAGAAATGAGATGAGAACACACAGTAAAAAAACAGATTACATCCACTTAAATAAAATATGGTCAAAGACGACATCCGTAAAGCACATCCACTTTAGAGAAACCTAGTGAAAGACCCTCTCTGGCAAATAACTATATCTGCATAGAGGCTAAAGTAACTCAGGAAATATTGAGAAATACTACTATGCAATGCTTCAGTATGATTGGGGATAGCCTAGGTCTGATAGTCTTAACACAAATTAATACTTGTAATTAATTTTTGTCAAAACTGAATAGATCTTGTGGTGAAGGAGAATAGTGATCCCAAGTACAGTGAACTCCATTATTTCTTAATACCATGAGACCTACAATGTGGCTGCCAACTACGTAATGTAGTCATCCAAAAGAAAGTGACGAGGCAATAATGCATGAGCACATTGTCACAGAAACATATTACACTTATGATTTTTGCAGCTTTGTAACTATAAGCAAGAGATGAATGAATCATCATCATCTGTCTTATATCTACTTTAAAAGGTGTGCTGATACAAAAATAACAAAAACCACCAATAGACCTTGAAACTAAAACTATATCATATCTAACAAGAAGATACCTTAATAAATTATGATAACATCAACAGCTTGTTAGCTCGTGCAGAACACTCAATTCATGGTTTCATCAACCTGAAATAAATTCGCAATATTTTCATGAATTTCATAAAGTGGCCTAATTCACCTTAGGGAAGGTGAAAGAATTGTTCCAAAATATATACAACTACAGCAGAATTCATAAAGATGTTTTAACTTCATGCGAGTAAGAAAACACATTAGCTTCTACTTTTCATGCTATCCAACACGAAGGCAGTTCTTATTGTTCTCCAAATATATTCTCAAACTCACAAGGCTACTAGCATTCACGTCTCCCCGATGCATCTATCAGCAACATAACATATACCATCACTCACATTCATATTATCACAATCAGCACTCACTATCTCAGCACATTGCCATGGCTCAACATCCAATTCATCTCCTGCCAATTCAAATTCCAAACCATCGACAATCAAACCGAGCAAAGCATCATCATATTGTCGGACCACACAACATTTCAAAACTCAAATTCGCAAATGACAACACAAAATCGAGCTTCTAGATCCTCAATCACACCTCCAATGCCAGAAAAATTATAAATAAACAACTCAATCGCTCCTCCTCTTTACTTCCTCCCACGGCATTCAATTTTCAAAACTGCTTCGATCAGTCCACTTCAGTTTCAAACCCACACAGAAATCCACCGACAACAACTCCAGAAAATTCAAACAACAAGCAGACAAAAACCTTCCAAATCCAAACAGAAACACACGCGTGAGCACGTGATCGAACAACTCACCGCCAGCAGATCTTAGCAACAGGAGCTCAGCTCTCATTGGAATCCACCAACTCTTCCACGCGACAAAATTTCCGCTGCCTACTTCCACAATTTCGGAAAAAAGGCGAAAACAAACAAAAAATATATAGGAAATAGTATTATATTTAAAATGAAACCAAACAAACAATCAAATTTTGAATAGATATTAATGAGCTGCGAAAACAAACGCAGGTAAAATTAATATCTGCAGTGCTATGGAACTTATATATAGTGGGAGGCGGGCGTTTTATAATACCCGAATAAAATCCGTACTATTCTATCCGGGTCGGGTTTGGTATTCGGGTTTTCTTTGAGGGAATTTATTGCCTGTGTGCGGATTCATGGGGAAAGTGATGGTGGTTTCCCTTTTATTCCCTTTTTTGGGCCTCAGCTCATAAATTGAACTATATGTACAACTTGTGATGCGCGAGGCACAAGCTCCAAAGCTGTCTTTCTCACAGGCTGTTTTTGCTCTTTTATTTCGAAATAGAGGTTTGTTTGACCCAAAGTTGAATATAGGTGTGACATGCTAATCAGACGCTAAACTTATTGGTAAAAGTGATTTTTTTTTTTTTTCTGTTTTTACGCATTTGATTATGTCATTAAGGTATAATTAGAACTGAAAACATTGCTGTTAGTAGTCAGTGAAGTTTGAATACCTTTAATTTGAGAGAAATGGAAAAAAAAAAAAAATCATTTAATAAAAAAAAATTATGAGTCATTCGATTGTAGTAGTTCAATAAATTAGCCAACCGCCCTTACAATCAATTACCTATCTACCATTCCTAATTTCTTAATACTTGTTTATGTTTATATTCTTTTATGATATTTTAACATATACTGTAATCGTCAACATTGTGCAAATTTAGTTTCAAATTTTAACACGGTCGTTGCAATGTTGTTTATCTCAAAAAATAAAGGAAACAAAAAGTGGAAAATTACATAATGTATATTCGATCAAATATTATTGTATAACTTTAACAGCTATCTGATTAATAGTTAAGTTTAAAATTAATATTGTGCATTTCTATAACAACTATTCGAACATTCAAGTTCTATGAGTCATAATACGTCGGATTTTTCATTATCTCAGTGATATCATGAAATGATTCGTTTGTCAATAAAAATTAACAGTTATAAATTATAAACTTTAAAATTAGTTTTATATCGTATGTCACTTAATCTTTCAAAACAATAACATGAGTGGAGATAATATGTGTCTACGTTTTTCAAAACAATTTTAGCAAAGACCATAATGCAACTTGCGCAAAAGTAGTGCTGTAAAAAGCTTGTCTAAATCATGCATGAAATGAAGAGTAAAGATAGATACCGTTGAAAACTTTATATCTTTCTTTTTTTTGCAAATCTTTTTGAGGACTTTTAAATTAACTTTTACCAAAATGTGATTAACCTTTCAATTAGTGCATTACAACACTTAATCTATTCTATTAATTAGTTAATAAAGAAATTTAAAGACCATTTTACAGTAGACTTAAACATGAAATATAAAGATATTTTTATGGTTAACAGTGTTTTGTGTCCTCAATCAGCATTTTTTAAAATATGTATAGGTCGGCTAATTCTGTTGCGCGTGATTTAGCCCTTCGGGCTTCTTGTTCTTTGCAGGTTAATTGTTGGACTGCGTCGTTTCCCTCTTGGTTGAGGGCTCTTATTTCGGAGGATTACTCCGATTAATGAAGTTATATCTTTCCTAATATATATATATATATATAGAGAGAGAGAGAGAGTTTCGATCAAATACAAACCACAATTATTGTATAAAATAGAAACCAACAAATACATGTGAATTCTCCATGAAAGCGTATGAATTCGCAGCATAAGTGTCTGAATTCAAAAAAAAAAAAAAACAAGTTTTCAAATCCCATTAGAGGAGAATTTTTTGTTTTTTTGAATTCAGACACTTATGCGACGAATTCATACGCTTTCAAGGTGAATTCATACAAGTTTGTTGAGTTGTATTGGGCGAATTTCTTTGTTTTTGAATTCAGACACTTATGCGACGAATTCATACGTTTTCAATGTGAATTCATACGAGTTTGTTGGTTCCTATTTTATAGGTAAAGGAGGGTTTTCACAATAACTAACCCATATATACATATATATATATATATATATATATATATATATTATTTGGTCTGGGTTAAGGACCAACCACAATATAATAAAAATTAGAAGATTCGCTTGCTAGCAGGGCCTTTTACCTTTCACAATGATGATTCGTGGGCCTGGCACGTAGAGGTGCTGAATTGGAGAGTCTTGTGAACGTCTTCCAAGGAGTAATCTGCAAAACAGAACCAGAGAGGGGGGTTCTCTGGGGAGAGACTCTGACGCTCAAGTCAGTAAAGACTCCGAAAAGCGTAAGGTAACAAAGGGTGCTAGCTTAAAAAGTTCTTGTAATTGAGAGTATTTTGGAATACTTACCTTGTTGTGTAAAATGCATGGGGTATTTATAGTAGAAGGATTATGAGGATACGATC
>JAYJMF010342955.1:0-12465 GCA_036873715.1 Salvia sclarea
CCTTGGGCAAGGCCCCCCAGACGTAGGTGGTTCACCGAACTGGGTTACCATATCGTGTGTTCTTTATTTTATGCTGTGTGCATGAGTATCGCTGTTTAGATCGCGTTCATATTCATGTTCTAAGCGATAGTTCTTAAGGTTTCAGCAATTACAGTTTTAATCTAATTAAATGAAAATGATTTCTTTTCCCAAATGAAAATTTTCGATATTTAAGGCGTATAGCACTTTACAATATTATTACGAGTAGTAATTCACATCCAAATGATTCTATGAAAATAAAAAGTTCTCCCAGTCGAAAAGTTTCAGCAATCTATATGATTCTCCACTAGAGACAAATCGGAAAGGGAAATAGAAAATAATGATACTTCCATTATTAGATAAGGAAATAAATGAGCAGTAGCACTTTAAAGGGTGTCAAATAAAAGAGAAAGTCGGGCAACAAATATATAAACCAGAGAGGGAGATGTTTGGCTATGATGATAAGAATAACAAATTAATAATAAACCACGGAACAGCAACAAATATAAATAAATAGATATTGTGCGTGGCCAATGCCCATGTGTTGAGGAAATGAAATTGTGGGAAGCAAAGAAATGGGAATATAGTAGGTAAAATATCAACTTGCAGTTAAAGCAGTGTTTCCAGATCAATCAACTGAAATTTTTTCTTTTCTTTTTTTTTTTCAATTTTCATGTGTTCATGTATCCTGGGACGTAGACAATGATGGCGCATCACAATTATTAGGTACAAAGAAAGATACTACGGTTATCTATATCTATATATAGAAAGAGTATGTAATATTACTAATACGCGCGTACCTATAAGTTACACATAAGAATTAGAAAGCAAAGAAACAGGTATATGACGTTCTTGAAATTTCCGAAACCCTAAATCTGAATTTCATACAGACAGGTGGCAGAGTGGGTCAGACGATGAAGACGACAACGACGACGATCTGGCGAAGCTCCACAGATCCGTGTCGACATTACCCCTATCCGAATTATTCATGTTGACAAATTGGTCGTCCTGATCGAACGAGAAGGAGAAGTCATCGCCGTAGTGCTTGGGGGGCTGGCCGTTGAGCTGCGACGCCACGAGGCGGTCCAGCGTGGCCCAGTCGCTGGGCTCCGCTCCCATCAGCTCATTCGAAGGAGCCTTGAATCCGCAATCGTCGTTGAGATTCATGCTCGGGCTTTGGAGCTCCGGGAGGTGGAGGAACCCTGACCCGGCGGCAGGATCGGTCTCCTGCTTGCAGCTGGCGGATCTTCCCATGTAGACGAGGAGTTGATCGAGAACGCCGTCGTTTCGTGGCATGATTGAGGTGGATGTGGATGGGCTCTCTAACGCCTTGTGGTAGTTCTTCTTCTTGAACACGCGGCACACAACCCACCCTTCCTCCGGCCCCATCTCCCCGCCCACCTGATCAGGCAGTACCAATAAGTTGGTTGGTTGGTTGTAATGATAATATGAGCAAGGACAATGTGGTATTATAGGGAATTGAAAAAGCCGTGAATGGCGGGAGTGTGTACATTGGTGGAGTCTTCGTCGAGCCTATACTCGTGCATGATCCAGTCGGATTTCTGGCCGTGTGGGGCTCGCCCACGGTAGAAGACGAGGGTCTTCCGCATCCCGATCCGCCGGAAGTTGCTGTGGATCACTTTGTCGCGCCCGGTCGCCTTCCAGAACCCGGCGGCCGTCGCCCGGTTCGTCCGCGTCCCCGTCGGGTACTTCTTGTCCTTATGGCTGAAGAAATACCAGTCATTCTGCGGCGTCGAACCTATCTTGCACTTCTCTGCATATCATTTTTTATTTATTCCTTTTCTATTACTTATAATAAATGAGCTGTTTTATTTTTTGAATTTACCTTGAATCTCCCATGGCTCGAGTTTGTTGAGATCGACTTCACGGATGACGTCGAGGTCGATTTTCTCAGCGGCGACTTTCTTGCGGAGGTAGTAGTGGAGGAGCTCCTCCTCGGTGGGGTGGAAGCGGAAGCCGGGAGGAACCTTGGAGTTGCCATTCACGGATAGATTCATGTCTTCGGACATTAAGTCTAGCTGTCGGAATTGGATGCAAAATAGTAGTATTAACTTTACTGAGGAATTGAGGCCTTAAAAAGTTTGTGAGGAAATGAAGATGGGATATAAAGGGGGAGGAGGTGGTGTGAGTGAAAAGGTTTGGCGTGGATGATCATTTATATCAAAGTGGTAGGGTTAAAATGCATGGAAAGTTTTGGTGTCATGGGTTTCAACCGGGTCCCTCTCGTTTTTCTTCAACATTACCAACCACCTAAAACAAGAGACTAGAGAGAGAGTGGGGGTCACACTTTGTTACTAATGTAACTTTACACATTTGCAAGATGTACCGTACCTCAAAATTCATATACTTATCTAATTTAATTTTGATGAAAGTTGCATGCAAGTAGTGGTGATAATAATTTAGAAAGTAAAGATGAAATGTAGTACAGTAATAATTAAGGTGCAAAAGGGAAAATAGTTAGGGGTCCCACTCCCACCCAGTTAGTCTAAGGGGAGGGGCAGGGGAGTCCATCCATAACCGTGACACTCGACCTTAAAATCTTAAAGAAAAGATCCCTCTAAACAACCACTATACGTACTCAATTGCTCATTTTACTCGTGCACCCAATCCTAACGACATGAGGCCAAGGGACAGAGATGATGTGGGGTCGGCCGTGGGCCCAACTTTCCTTTTTATAAAATGCTCATCCTTGATACCATTCGTCGTATTCTTTGTGTTATTCAACTTGCTTTGTCTTGCGTCTCTCTCTCTCTCTCTAATTAAACTTTTGTTTTTTTAATTAATCTACAACCTAGTATTAGACTTCTTCTTTATATATTTTTTATGTCTTATACGCTAATAATTGTACTCCTACAAGTCGTTTCTTTTATTTGTATATAATTATGTATGCTCATTTTCAATTATTTTTATAGGAATACTCAAACTAGAGAACAAACTCGAATAAAATAACAACACAAGTGTATGAGTTTAAAGCCAACAACAATTAAATTTGTCACTATAATATTCTCTTGTGACAACAGAAAAACTAGTCACTGTATATGTGTTTATAGACTTATAGTGACAAAAATATTATTGTATCTCGTATTATTGCCATCATGGATGGAGCCAAGAATATTACTTGAAAGGTACTAAAACAAAAAAACAAAAAACAAAAACACTATTTCAAGGGTGCTAATACAAAAAAAAAAATCATAATGTAAAATAAAAAGGAAAATTGTTAGGGGGTGCTTGGGCTCCCCCTGACTCCACCCTTGCTCGCCCCTACATGTCATTTTTCTTGTAGTGCCACTACAATATACTCGCTCCGTCAATATACTCTCTCCGTCCTATAAAAATAGTCCCAAGGAGGGAGGTCACGGGTTTTAAGAAAATATTGATAAAGTTATTGTGAGTGAAGAAAAATTGTGAGTGGAGAAAGGGATAACTGTGAGTGTAAAAAAGGACCCATATTAAAAATTAAAACTAAAATATTGGAGGATAGTTTCCATAAATGGATTAGAACTAATTTTACAGGACGTCCAAAAAAGGAATTAATTAATTATTTTTACAGGAGTGAAGTACATAATCTGAAATAGTTAACTGAGATGCAATTTCCTTCAATGTTACTCACTTAAGATCAATGATGTAAGAGTGGATTCAATGCATTTTTATTCTTTTTAGGATTACAAGTGGTCCAAACATATAATATATAATATTATAATAAATAAAAGTTCAATACCGCACACAGTGCGGAACCACTATACCGTATAAAGATGGAACTACTATCCGTTTGTAAGCGGAACAACTATCCACATAAGAATGGAAAAACTACCCACCAAAAAGGAAAAATACCTCCACCATGGCGGAATTTTAACCCATTATCGTCTTTAGGATAAATTGATATCTTAATCGAAAAAAGATTTTAAAAGTCGGTCTCGAATTTGTAATTATTTCTAAAATATATGAGTTTTCCCCCAACAATATGCTTGTCTAAAAAAGGCTTTAGTTTATCGAAAGTTGTGTTCACATAGAAAAATCCAGCTATCACGTCAGCCCGGACTAACTGCAACAATCTAGGAATGTTTGAAAACAAACAAAATAAAAGTATGGAGTATACCTAAAGATCGTGAGCAAATTGCAATTTTAACAAAAAAAATATACAGTTAGCCCATTATTATAGTATTTCAATTAACTGTGTCTAAATAAGCTAGAGCACGCGGCACTGAATCTGCATGTTCATCTCACACATGACTACCCAATCTCTGCACTCTCTCTAGTAATTAGTCATTACTGCTTGAAGTGATCTGATTTTATTTTTAACCTTTGCATTGATATATCATACTAGATCATAAGTTGGTCTTGAGGTATATATAATTAAATAGAATCGATTAATCTAAACATGATCAGTTTTAAATTTATTACACCCAAAGAAAGAAAAACACTCACATACTACTCTAGGGTGATTGTAACCCTGACTCTTAGTTGGAGGGGAAGAGTCTTTCCAACGGGCTGCGCTTCGTCGTCATCTAAACATGACCCGTTATTACTTAGACTAGAGTCATTGTTCTGGAAATCAGTTACCGAGTATCGAAATAATCGGTACTAATAGAATTCAATATTAAAAGTTCAATATAAATTGAATTTCTAATTTCTAAATCTAAAGTGTAAAAGTAAAACCCTTATTTCTCTAATTCTTGGATTTGTTTTAGGAATTGAAAAATAGGAAAAAATATATGTCAAATTCGTGTTTGAGAAATAGGGGAAAATCAAAGAATCAAAACTTAAAAAAACAATCCCCGACACCTTAACCAGTTAACCGGTACCCCCAAAATCCACTTTTTCGGTACCGGTTACCAACTCTAATTATTACTTCCTCCATCTCGCCGATCTTGAGGCGTAGTCTTCTTTGGGATGTTCCATCAATTTGATTCATTTTCTTTCCAAGACATTTTTATTACACGTACAATTTTAAATAATTGAAGTATATATTCTTATCACCACTTTATACCAATTTAAATTATTTTATAACTCTCTAGCATTCCTTGTCCTTGCTTATATCAATTTTTACCTTAGACCATCTACGATTAATCTTAATTATTCTGATAGAAATGGTCACACTTTTCATTTATATTAATAAAGAGTAACTTTTGTTTTACCACTTTGATTAGGTATAGGTCTCAATAAGAATTCAAAGACAACACCTTATGATTCATGAATGCTTATGCCTTGGATTGCTCTGTGCAAAGTGGGTCTCCATTGGTTCCTCCAATATGTGTAGCTAAGATTTTTCAATCATGTTCAATTCTCTAGTCAATATGCATTTGGGATATTTTAGGTTTTAGTACCAAACTTGCTCATACCAAATGATTTTCTAGCTTTTACAAACCCTCGGGGACGGTTCATATAATGTGTACAAATTTTTCCATTTTTAAGTCATTATGATGCATTCATTTCCAGAACTTTTTATCTGAGTGCAGAAACCTTCAATCCCTATATACCAATTTAATGATCTTGTATTGTGAAATTCAATTTTATAAATTTTTATATCTTATCTAAATATCAATGTCAACCTTAGTTTTGGATTGATAATGTAATTATAGAATTTCATCTTGGTGTGTTTGGATGTGACGTGCATGCGTGTTTGTTGCCCCATTTTGTATTATTTAATTAATAAATTCATCGTCTCGAGGTAATCATAAGCTCATTGTGTTTTAGTATGAAAGATGGTTGAATTGGGTAAAAGATAAATAAAGATTTGAGGTGTTTCAACTTGATAGGATTGAAGTATGTCTCGATACGAGTTCATAGGTGAAAACGGATCGAGAATCGGAGTTCAAATGGGGGAGATATGGACGAAACGAGAAAGCCGCGCGCAGTGAAGGACGTGCAAGGACAGCATGCTCGGGGCAGCGCCGTCTGGCCCCCAGCGGCCGCTGGCTCCTCTGGGTGCGCGTTTTTACACTCTTTTTATCCCCCATTTGCCCCATCTTTCATTCTATCTCTACAACTTGGTTCTTGGGGGGTTTTGGCTCTCATTTGGAGGCGAACTCTCGTTTATTATCATTCGATTGTAACTTGGATTCCTAGATTGGGAATTGACACTCCTCAATCATCTCTTTACTTTGGATTGTTGGTAATTTCTATTTCTCTTGCTTTAATCGTTCTTGTGTTCTTCTTTAATTTGATTTAGTTCTTGCTTGTTCTTGGATGCTCTTTAATTTTTTGTCTTCTTGAATTAGTTAATGATTTTGATTCCTCGTTGGTTATGATCGCTTGAGTTTTACATCCTTTATTTTGCTAGGTGTTTTTGAATCTGTTGAGTTATCGTTTAATTGTGATTGAGTTTTATTGGCTCGTTGTCTAGTGCTTATTCCGATTGCTCTTTCGTTCCACTAGTTTCTTTTATACTCAATTTATTGCTTTCGTTTACAAGCTTTTGAGTTCTATGATCATGACAAACAAACAACCTTTGGCGATTAGAATGTTTAGTAATTTAATTGCTTTCATAGGAACATTTTAAAATCATGCCTAAAACACATAAATGTCAATATAAATGAGATTCATCAAACAAACAAAAAATGAATTTCAAATCTAATATATCTAAATTCAAATGACATATTATTTCACTTGATAATATTTAATCCAATAGAAGGTCAACCTATCAAACACTAATTCAGCATTGAAACCATGTTTGGTGCACAGATCGCGATAATGAGAAGCTGCACGTGCCTTCACATGTCCATTGTTATTGTTCCAGTTAATGATGGTTGTGCAGTACCTAACACGCATACGTCGTATTTTCCTAGACAACCTGCTTGAAAATCCGGTTGTCTATTCCGCAAATGTATCCCCTATGAATGTCTCTTGATGCCTCATATGGTATACTTCGGTATCCACCTTATTTCTTTTGTTTATGTGCTGAAATGGAGGAAAGACAAAATTATATTTTAGTTAATAATGAGACGTTGAAAATAATAAAAATTCTATTACTTACGTATCAAACCAGATGGGTTCTTCTTTGTAAAACAACACACCATACTCATTTTGAATATTGTACACTTCATAAAATTTGCGATCACAAGAATGTTAGCACACAATCTGATATTATTCGTAGGTGTGATCACCAAAAACAATTACATCTGCAATATATTTCTAATTACTAAAACATACTATATTCACAAACTGACACTGTTATTTATACAAACTTAACATCTTTCTTGTGTACAAATTTTTATTCACACGACATAATAATGTTATTTGTATTCAATCAAGTGTTATTCACACGTAATATGACTACCAAACTAAGATACTTATAAAACAGATAAGTCAATTTGCATACTAGATCAATAATTATTCATATAATATTACACTCATATTCACACATAATCTGACTACCAATCTAAGATACCCATAAATTATTCTCGGTTACAAATTGACACACACAAATCAGGCTACTATATTGCAAAGAAAACCAAAAGAAAACCTAAAACTCCTGACTGCACAGGCCGCAGTAAAGAGCCGAGCCTCATTAAAACCCATCAAGTGAAAACCCCCTTGCGAAAAATACTTGACGGGAAAAAGAGTACTCGTCTAAAAAAGAAGGAAAGAGGCAAACAAAAAACAGCGAACAAGGACAGGAAAAGCCTTAGACTTTTCTTTGAAAACGGTCTGAATAAAAGTCTCTAGCAACAACATCAGCAATCAGCGGGATAATTTAACAACAAAATCTTCAGTCTATACATATTTTAACAACAATTAATTATCCTTATTTTCCCATCTTATTCAAATCACAAAAATAAAACTAAAACTCAATTAATTGGTTGTGCCAATAGTTGAGCCTCTTAGTCACTCACATGCAGATAATTATTCACATATTACACAACCTTATGCATCTATACCTGAAGCTTAACATACAAAAGTGTTGAAAATCAAGCAAGCTGTTAGGATACGCTATTAGTCAAAGGCTAAAAAAATAAAAAGACGTGTGAAAAAATGGCAAAATTTGAGGGGACCACAACATATAACTTCATATATGATTTCAATTCCAGGTGTGGTGGATGGGGACCATTTCTCATAACAACAAGTTTTGATTTTGACATGCACTATAAATATGGTCACGAACATACGAATAAGCCATATTGATTCATGAACTAAAATAAATTTATATGAACACGAGAGCAATGAAAACACAATTCACACCCCTATCTCTCCCCCCACCCACACGCCTAAATTGTGTACACAAGTAGAAAAAACTCATAAGACAATTCACTCATACACAATTCACAAATGCGTGCGACTATGTTCAAGTATCCGGATCAAATTGATCCAAATAGCACGGTCCTAATAATATATATGCAACCTCTAAATAAACACTCACTCTCACTTAATTACTTTTTCTACAAAGTTTTAGAGACGGCAATGGGGACTCTATAGATAGATCCACTATCTCAACACAATCATTCTTGTGCTAATAATTGAGCGAAACTTATAGCATGAAAATGTCTCGTTTTGATATATTTCTCTTGAGATAAATTAAGGTGGGACGGAAAATTATCGATCCTCCAATAATCCAATTACACCCCTTCCACTAGATTAATGCTCAATAGTAAAAAGGCCAAAAACACATTGTTATCGTACTCTAATTCCACTTTTTGGATCAAATTGTAAGTACAGTTGAGCTAGCATGCACATGCTGTTTTTATTTTAAATTTCCTTTTTCTTTATTAGGAATAATAACGACAAAGATAGCGCCATGTTTATGCATGTGTTCGCTGTATAATATTATGGAAATTAAACTTTATAATGACATAACTACCGTCCGTGTCACAAAGTCTTAGTTAATGGTTGTGGAATAAGAAAACTGACCTCATTTTTTAACAATAAATAGACTGCACGTCATAACTCTCTCACAATAATAAATAAATAAATATAGAAAGAAAGAGAAGTACAGTAAAGAAAAGAATGGGAGTCATATATGGTAGCAATATATATTACTCCACGAGGCAAAAGATAAATTAATAAATTTTGTCTACAAAGTAGGAGATTTTTTAGAATTTAAAAAATTAGTTCGATTTAATTTTATTAATTGGTTCGATTTATTAAAATTTAACTAATTTATCCTTTTTCAATCTTTATTAACTAATTAGTTGAATTCTAATAGAACCAAACCAATTAAGAAAAACAAACTGAATCGATTTTTTAAATTACAGGAAAAAAAACCCATACTTTATAGATAAAGTTATAATTTATCACTGATCATATTACAAAGAGTAGATTATGATGAGAAAATTATATAGTGCACGAAATAGGAATAAATACATGAATCTAATACATTTTTCATCTTTGTTTGTATAACACAATTAGAAAAACTATATTGCACACATGTTAAATATATAAATGAAAGCCCATAGTTTATCTCTTCATTCTACAAATATTAAATATATTAATCTACCGCACTTTCATCAAAGTGTAGTACAAATAATGAAATTATTATAAAAAGTTCACCTCTACATATAATAATTTTCAGTGACCCTCTAGAACAATTTATTACCCAATATATCAACTTGTCTATTTTAATAAAATTAAGTGGTCCCAAATCATTCCTGAGCTTTGATTAGCGTAAATGATTTATCAATTATCAATTAATAATATTTCGATCCCGAATGAGATCCGGCGTCCCATATATTATGTCCCACCCCATTTTCCACGGTTAAACTAAGTATTTGAATTTGATAACAATTTGTATTTACAAATTCACCATAGTAGCTCTGGTCATTAGCTGCGAGATTCTACTATATCTTCCACTATAAAGGAAGAAAATCTACCGCCACACACACATATGGAGAAGTAGAATTTCCGTGTATTCGCCAATAAATTTAAAGAACATATAAACAGAATTAATTTACATAAAAGTTTGTATTCTAAATCACTTCTAACAGCCAAAGTTGACACAGAAATGGTGATTGCTAAACAAGTAGAGATGATGGAGCAATTAAATATTTATCGAGAGAGCGGCAGCGATCCACAAACTCCCAGAATCGAAGGAACTCTTTCTTCAGCATCTCCCGCGACACGTGGTGCAATTTTACATGTATATATGTTTTGAGGATTAACGCTTAATCGAGGTGGAAGATATATTCCAAAATTAAAGAGTTGAATCTCGCAGCTGATGACTCGAGGGTGATCTTGTAAGTATAAATTGTTAGTATCAAATTTAAAACTATCTAATTTAATTGTGGGACACAATATATATATGAGACAGTACTGGATTTTATAATTATCCGCATTTATACATTGTAGGGAAGTTAGATATGTGAATGCATATTATGGCTGGGTATATGTTCGAAATAAAGTTAAAATTGATGAGGATTTGAAAATCTGAAATGAGAGCAATTAGCTTTGGTGGAAATATGTAAGGAATGGATTGAGATAGGTTAACTAGATGATAAGATTAATTAGATGAGAATGAATTAATTGCCAATCTTGTCATCCTTTGCTAATACGACGGCAATGCGACTAATATCTGGGACAATTTTGACAAATATATAATCATTCTTGTTATGTCTTTTTCCAATGTCGCGTTAATTCCCGCCCTTTGTTTTCATTAGTAGTTCAACCGTCTACGGCTGTTCATACAATTAAATCATCAAAAGTTTAAGACTCCATGTGACCCTGTTGAACATCGAACATAATACTCATTCTAATTTATTAATTCTTTCAATTATATTTTCCTTAAACATGGACCATATGCATGGAACAAGCTAAGTGAAGTGACTACTAAGGACCATTATGTGGGTTTCTTTCACTGTTCCTTTTTTAAGGTCCAAAAATTGGGATTCAATTTGCAACTATATATCTAGTACATAACGTTTCAACTTTTTTATGATGATGCCTTGCACAGGCTCAATTTTCGGCAATGCACTTTGAATCGTCTCTCCCAAACTCCATTTCTCACTCTGTACTTCACAATCAATTTTCTTTTTCAATATGTCGTGATTTAATTTAACTTCATAATCAATAGCTAGGATTTAGTAATACATGTTAGGTTATATTTTTATATTTAAATGATATATTTTTTGGTTAAAAATGGTTATTTTAGATTGCTTGTTCCAAAATTATGATATACATTCTTGTATTATTATAATTTTTGTAATAAATACTAGTAATAAAATTTTATTTTTCACAAGTATAAATAAAAGAGTAAAAATGAGAGTAGGACACGAAGATGAGACACAGAGTTCGAAACAGAAGATCTAATCACAATCAATGGAGCTTCCGGGTATATGGACGCCTGACATATGTACCACCAGCTATTTGAAAACGCCATTAATCTAGCATAGAATTCTAGTTCTTTTTTTCTTCAATATGCACAAACATTTTCTTTTGTTGATATATCCTATGTTGTTTTTGGATCATTTGTTTTCTTTTAAATTATGAAGTTAGAAGAAAGCAATCTAACTAAATTATGAGCGAATAAAAGTAAGAATTGTTTCGTTATATAATATTATGTCAGATCATGACAAAAAGAATCATTTTTGAAATAAAATATAAAAGTTATACTCTCATTGTTCGCGAAAAATGTGATACAATTTTATTTAATTTTGTGCATCCACAAAAGTGCAACAATTTCCATTTTAATACACCACCTTACTTCATTTCCTCATATTTTATTCTTAAAATTTTCATTTATTTACACATAATACTTAAGCTGATCCATATTCTAAATTCATTTTTTTCTACTTTACCTCCTTATATTTTACTATTTTTTTTATATTATGGGACTTTTGTCCGGTCAATAAACATCTACCAATTATTTTCTTAAAACATATGTCAGTCAAACGTACTATCACACTAATAATTTATACGTGCATGGCATGCACTTACATATATTTTTTAACCTGCGTATAAGTATATAGTAATGATGTACTGAGAATTTCGGTAGAAATAGAAAGCTTAAGTTTACCAAGTTGCGTTGTCATTACTATGTCGGGAACTGAAAAAGATTGTTACCATAAACTTTTCAACACATCCCCACATGTGTTTACTCTATTGTGTCCAACTTCGTTTGTGAGGCATTCTTCGGTTCCCTCCAATATTAGATCATTTTGGAAACTCATCTATTTTTATATTTCAATAATGAAACTAGTTTCTCATTTGAAGGTTCCACTATAATACAAGAAAATGCACTAAAACAAAAAAATACCGTGAAGAATAGAGGAAAAGAAAAAGAAAAAATATATATATATATAAAAAAAATGTGGGTCTCATAAGAAATTAGTTTCTAATTGGGAGCTAGTTTCTTATTTTTCTGGTGGATCCCATGAGAAACTAGTTTTTAAAACCTCCGGTGGTAATTCTATTTTTTGGAAACTACTCCCTCCGTCCCCCATATATAGGCCCATGGAAGAGTGGCACGGGTTTTAATAAAAAGTGAAAATGATGGTAGTT
>JAYJMF010342976.1:0-12462 GCA_036873715.1 Salvia sclarea
TGCTGCCAAATGCAGTGCGCGAGATCGCGTCGCTCGTGAGAGCTTGCAGATGAGGCCACACATCCACTTCACATGATCCATCACTTGGTATGATCTTCTCCAATTTGCTCAACATGTCACCACAGCTCAAGTAGAATGCCGGAAGCATAAGCTGCAATAAGGAAAGAAAACTCAATATTATGCCATGTTTTAGTTGCATCTAATCTAAAGCATATCGATGAAGTCACCCTTTCTATTCTACATCGATTTGATAAATAGTGAGGACTTGTCCCCCACCTCTTTTGTTGTAACGGATTAGGATTATTGAGCAATAAGAAACATAAACATAAAAAGACACAGATTCACGTGGTTCACCGATAAAGAGTTGGCTATTGTATTAGATGGCTAAGATTCAGATTACACATTACACATTACACATTACAGCTCTCAAATACCATATATTTAGTAAAGGCCCAAAATGAATAATAAGGCCAAAACCCTACATGCAGACTAACTCTGCGAAACGGGAGATAGATTCAAGGCATATCAACACCTTTAAAATGCCTTATTAGGAGAAGAGGATACTCCAGACTTATATGTAGAGACTGGATGATCATTGACCAAGTTGACTTGGGATAAAAAGAGAAGGTGACGTAGGATAAGGCCTTGCAAAGGGGTGAGCGTTCATTTCTAATATGGTATCAAGCCAAGTGTTCTATATATGAGTTTTTTCTCTTACGTGTAGAAGTCCAATGGTTATTCAGACCTATACATGCGGGGCATGTTGAAGTCATTATTTCTATTCCACATTAATTTGGTAAATGATCATGTCTAATGGCACAGCCGGGGGGTTCGGGGTAGGTTGAAGCTCCCCCAACCCCAAAAAAAATATATTTAACCTTAAAATATTACTCCCTCCGTCCCATTCTTCTTCTTTATCTCATTTCTTTTCGATGTAAAAAGCACAGTTGACGAGTGTGAGGTGGTGCACCCACCTACTATTTGCATGTAAATTCTTGACAAAAAAGGAAATTAACCAATAAAGAAAATAAGACAAAAAGAATGACACAGAGGGCGTTCTAACTCTACTCCTATTATGTCTCTACATATAAAATTCCGGGTACCTTCTCCTTTTATAAGGCCTTTTAAGGGTTTGAGTGACTCGTTGCAAATACAGACGAACACAAGAAGTTGCTCAAACTCCAATTTTTACCTTCAATTTCTCAAGATGAAAAGCAGGATTTAGTAGCCTTCTATGCTTAGCCCATTTATCTTTATTGTAAGCTAGAATGCCTTCTGCTAGCAGCTTAAGTAATGGACTTGTAGGTTTCTGGAAAATATAATTCTTCGAAAAAATCTCTTTGATCATTTCATGATCCGTGATAAGTATTGCAGCCGTTGTGCCAAACCATATGAAGCAGTTTTCACCTAAAATTTCACCGTAAAAAACGACGGATGAGATCCTCTATTCCAAATTATTATATTTCCGCATCTGTGTCCCAATCTTAATTTTACTATTTTAATCATATTTATTATAAATAAGAATTTATTACCATACAAGTAATTAATAATTATTACAAAAAAAAAAATACAATTTAAAAGGAGTATATACCCTAATTTTGAAATAATCAACCTTAATAATTACCTTTTAACTAAACATATAATTTAAATATAAAAAAATTAAATACCCTAACATGGGTCAGTGATCCTAGTTAATAATTGTAAAATTGAAATAAATAACAACATATTGAATTATATTATGTGTCCCACATATCCGCTATTAAATCCACTATTTTAATTTTTAATAATATGTATTATAGAAAATTATATATTATGTGCATAGATTAATTAATCAACCAAAACAATCATTTTCAAACTTAAAAAAGAAAAACCACAGAATTAAATATAAAAATGAATTATATATCCTAACATGTATTAGTAAATCTAAATTTATAGTTTTCTAAATTACACTAAAACATAAGAAATTCAAATTGAAAAAAAAAATGACTAAAAACTAAAACTAAATTAAAATTGGGACACTAATATATGCAAGATAGAAAATCCCCTATGAAATTATCCATTCTACCCAACATGTGAAAAGTGAAAAAAAAAAAAAAAAAATGAAAACATCGGTCTTTTTACCATTTTCCATCAAAGAGAACGGCCCAGAAAAAATAATCAAGCTCGATCGATTGATCTTTCATCTCCAATTTTGGAGATATATAATTTGGTAAAAATTTACATACCATATTTGAGAATGGATTGATGGAAAAAGGGGATGACTCGAGGCGCTATGTCGTTGGAGAAGGCGATGGGTTTGGAGAGAGCTTCTTTCGCCGTCGTCGCGAATTCTTTGAAATCTCCGATCATAAATCTGTAGCTGTTGCCATTGAAGCCTTGTTGCCTTAGGCGTTGCTCAACTTTTCTTGGCTCAAACCAAACTCTATTCAAGAATTTCCATGCAATATTTGAGAGAAAAAGAGCAAAGAATAGAGCAAATATTGTGGATAATATTTCCATAAATTTCCCTTCTCTCCTTCTCTCTCTCTTGGAGTTTTTAGTTCTATGTTGAAATGGCTGTGGTTCTTCTTTTGAAGTGAAGACTTTTCATATATGTGATTGTAATAGTGTAATAGACTTTTAGTTTGACATTGATGGACTTGTCTCTTCGAAGAAATAAATGAAATGGAATTATGAATCAAACGATTCAACTATATATATATATAATACTATATCACTAAATTCTAAATTAATAATACCCATTTAATTATTATTTTTATGAATTTTAACAAATACTAAACACCAAATTATGATCAATTTTTTATTAAAATATCCCATCTTTAATATATATATATATATATATATATATATATATGTGTGTGTGTGTGTGTGTGTTAAAATTCGTGGTAATTTTAATAAAAAGTTAATATTTTGAAAATTTAAAAATTGTTTAATAAAGTTCAGGTTATTATTGATAAAGTGGTCCATTTTATAAAAAATGGTAAATATCAATCTAGATCTCAAAATATAGTCGTTTTCTTTAAAATGTCCCGAATGATTAGAAATTTATATTTAAACGTTCAACTATCTGTATTGTATCGAAATATCCTGAAATTATTTTTCAACACCTCAAATCTTGACGTGACTTGTCTAGAATAATATAATATATATGCCACATGGAATCGTGCGACATTAATATATATAATTTGATATTTAAATCTATAAAATATATCCATTTGGTCCTTACTATGAATAAAATCAAATTTTTATTTTCAATTTTAACTTATTTACATTTTTAATTTTACCATCACTAGGGAAACTCTTTTATTTTATTTTTTATTTTTTATTTTTGTTTATGATATGTGCAAAGGAGTGGAACAAACATAAAAATTAAAAGACATAGACTGTGTTGGGCCGACCCACCGGCCCATAGGTGAAATAGGATATATTGGGCCTTCAAATATTCAACCCATCTAAGCCCAAGTTCTACCCAGGCTATTGTGATCCAAATTCATTTGTACATAGTCAATATCAATATCTACTAAATTTAAAAATTGGATCAAACCAAGGAAAACATATGAAAAAGGGTTGGAAATCATATGTTTTCATCTTCTTCTTCTTTTTCATTATTCTCACATATTTTCACATATTCACTCCAATTCATCGTAATATTATTATGGGATATTGATGTAAAATGTTTTTGCATCCTATAAAACATGGAATAAAAAATGGGAGAATCACTAAAATATGACAAATTTTTTCTCACCAAAAGCAAACACACCCTTATATACTAGAGTAAAAGTTGGGTCATATTTGTCTAATTTTAAAGTTCATATTTGCCTTGGAGTAATTACGAGGTCAAAGGTCGAACTATAAGTGATAATTAATCCTAATAAGTACGGGTCTAAACGTGTGTAAGATATTTTTGTGTTTTTGAGATTTTTTTTTTTTTTTTTGTGATTTTCCAGGATTTTTCTAATGATGAAACTTAAATAATACAAGTATTAAAGATATTTTGGGAGGAAAATAGAGAAAGTAGATAGAAAACTTAGAATATGCTTTTCTAGAACATCATCAGCAAAATCATCATACAAGCAAGAGTAATATGCTAGTGGGGTGGGCCCCACTTTTGAAAAACAAAGCAAAACAAAGCATAAAATAAAGTTGTTGAAATAAGGGACAAGTTTCCTTTAACCACTTTTAGCAACATTTCCATGAGAGAAGTCATCAAAGAAATACCTTGGACTTTCTTTTGCAATTTCCCACCTAATTTTCCGGGATCTTTATGATGTTTTGCAATTTTCCATTCTTTTAACTAGAAATCAGCATAAAATTAATATATATATTTTGTGTTAAAAAGCATAAAAAAAACATCAGAATAATAAAAATATTATTTAACACGTAAAAAAACATTGTACAAGTAAAGCATTATCTTGTAAACCAGAAAGCATGTCAGATTTGAATGATCAGTCAGGACAATCCACTAATCTAGATCAACGGACAAGACCGGTTCCCAGTTAACAGAATAAGGAGAGTTTCTATTTAAATCCCTAAATCTATTTGTATAAGAGTTATAATTATTTATAAATCTATAAACTTAACCAACTTTAATCATATTACGACTTCGGGACCAATCGACGGAGACTATTATTCGTAACAATCAAATTAAGCCAAAATTTTAAGTAATTAATTAGTAATAATTAATAAAACTTTATTACGATTATTTAATTTTAATAATTTATTAATATAAGTATTATGAATTATGTGCAACGAGCGCACGATGCGCTGGTCAAATTGAGAAAATGAACTTGTGGAAAATTATGCATGGAGATAGATAGTCTCTAACAACTTTTGTCACCTTCCTACCAAAAGCAGTTTGTCCATTACTCCTCTTTTTCTTCTCCATCTTTATTTCCCCACTATCCAAAACTTCCCCAAATTCTACTCCAATTTTGTGAATGTGATCAAGTTTCTTCAAACATGGCCTATGCTTCACTCTCATCACTCGCCCAGACAACGCACCAGATCCTCAATCACGATCAATACCCCATCTCCGACCGCGAAAAACGAAAATTTACAATGCTCTGCAAACAAGTCATCTCCTTGCGAGAAGCCTTCGACAAGTTTCCAAAGCAAGCAAGCAGCTTGGAAGCAAGAATCAGTGCCGCCGCCAACAAAGCCGAGGATTTCATCGAGCACTTCATGTGCGACCAAATCGAGCCGCCGGCAAATAATCCTCATCAACTTCATCATCGTCAGCTAGAAAAGGCGATGAAGGAAATCAGCTCGATTTCTCGAGAGGCGGCTAACTTCACCGGGGAAGGCGACAGCAGCCTGAAACCGAGCTCGAGAGCTTCGTCGAAGAAGAAGAAGAAGCTCGCCCATGCTGCCAGCGGCGGCAACGCCATCGGCCTCGACGATGATCTGATCAAAATCGCTGATTTGCTCACCGGAGGGGCATCCAGGCGCCGGATCGTCCCTATCGTGGGGATGGGTGGAATTGGGAAAACTACACTTGCCAGGAAAATCTATCAGCATCAGCTGATCACTGAGGCTTTCGAGCTCTGCGCCTGGGTCACAGTGTCACAGGAATACGAGACGGAGAATGTGTTATCGAACATCCTAAAGCAATTCGAGAAAGCCGGCGTTGGCAGATTTGGAGAGGAAAATGAGTGTTTGGAGGAGAGAGTCCATAAAAACCTGAAGGGTAGGAGGTATCTGATTGTGCTGGATGATTTGTGGAGTCGAAACGCTTGGGATGGTGTTAGCAATTGTTTCCCCGACGACAACAATGGGAGTCGAATTGTGATAACCACGAGGCACGAAGATGTTGCTACTTATGTGGACTCGTATAGCCATTTCCATCGCGTGCCTTTCTTGACTCCTGGCCAGAGCTGGGATTTGCTAAAGCAGAGTGTGTTTAGAAGCAGAGATTGCCCCTCTGATTTGGTGGAAATCGGAGTCGGGATTGCTGAAATGTGCGGAGGATTGCCCCTTGCAGTTGTGCTGGTTGCAGGTATTTTGTCCTCGGTGAGGGAGACTCGAAGCTCGTGGGTGGAAACTGCGAAGAAGGTGAAGAAGGCGGACTCGATTAGGGATAAGTTGGAGAAGATAATATCTTTGAGTTACACCGACTTGCCTCATCATCTGAGGCCGTGTTTCCTGTACATGGGAGCTTTTCCTGAAGATTATGATATTCGTGCCTCCAAGCTCACCAGGCTGTGGATGGCTGAAGGATTCGTGGAAAGAGAGGAGGAGGCGGTCGAGTATTTGGAGGATCTTGTGAAGAGAAGTCTGGTTCTGGTGAAGAGGAGGAAGTCTGATGGGAAGATCAAGAGTTGCAGCCTCCACGATATGGTGCACGACGTCTGCAGGAGAAGAGCTAAGAAGGAAAAGTTTGAGCACCGTGTGAGCGTTGCTCGGCCTAATTTGGGGTCCCTTGCAAGAACTATTGGCTCAACTCTACGTTCGATTATATGCTGTCGGTCTCGTGTAAGCTTGATGGCGGCTTTGCCGGTGTTCAGATTGCTGAGGGTGCTGGATGTGGTGGGTAAGCACGAGCACCCGTTGCCTGCCCGAGTATTTGAGCTGGTTCACCTGAGGTACTGATGGAGATGAGACAATTTCAAATATTGGCCTGTTAATATAAAAAGATGAAAAATAACCCTCATTTCACGAATTGACTGTGATTTCCGGTGTTGGCATTTCACTAGTGCCAATTCGTGACATGATAGGCCATTTTTTATGTCTTAAAATGACTTTCGACTCTTAGTATTAATTTATTAACTAGTCTTAGGGCTCTAATTATTTGTCTTGGGCATTAGTATCTATAGGATGAAGGATCTTTTGTTATGTTTTGAGTGTTTTGAGGGAGTTGGATTTGATTAATGAAAAGTTAGGTATTCATCTATAGAATCAATGGATTTTCACTCTTATCTGAGTTTGATTTCGGTATTCTTTGAATCAACAAGGTATTATTCGTTTACTTATCTTCACGCTTCCGTGCATAAGGTACCTTGCTTTCGGGTATCTAGATGAGATTCCAACAGCCATATCAAGGCTTCGGAATCTCCGGACATTGATCATTTCTTCGAGTAAGCGCCACAAGAAGGGTCATGTGCTGCTATATTTACCAGTAGAGATTTGGACGATGCCACAATTGATTCATCTCGTTTCCTTCCACGCTCTCTTACCCGATCCAGAGGGAGTAGCTGCTCCTCTCGAGACGCTTCTCACCCTCTCGATAGTAAGAAGGTTTGTGTGTAGCAAAGAGATGATAGAAATGATTCCCAATGTGAAGAAGTTGGGAATCACTTATTGTGGAGATGAATACAGAGGAGACTGCCAGCTCGACAATCTAGTTTTTCTCCATCGTCTCGAAAAGGTGAAACTAGTCATCAAAAGTGATTACACTGTTCCTCGTGATCCTGTCCTCCCTGTTTTCCCCGAGACACTGAGAAAGTTAACCTTGAGCGGGTGGCGATTCCCTTGGACATATATGGAAACTATTGCCTCTCTGCCTAATCTGCAAGTGCTCAAATTGAGAGATCATGCCTGCAGAGGCGGTAAGTGGGAGACGAAGGAAGATCAATTTCCCAGTCTCGAGTTTCTCGAGATTGACAAATCTAACCTGAAGAATTGGGTCACAGAGCAGAGCCATTTCCCAAGGCTTAAGTCCTTAGTGCTTCTTCATTGTTCTTGGTTGAGGGAGATTCCAAGTGACATTGGAGATATTCCAACACTTGAGTTGATTAAAGTTTCTCATTGTAATGGGCATCTTGTGGATTGCGTGAAACGGATCCAAAAGGAGCAACACGACGATTGGAACAACGACCTTCAAGTTCATTGTGGCTACAAAGAGGAGCTCCAGCTATAAGGTCAGTCGAGTTCATCGACAAGGATTCTGTCATGAGAAAGTAACGTGATTTCAGTATTTTTGAATTCGTCTTCATTGTCCACATTGATTATTTGATTTTGTATATAGTTTGGGAAGGTCATGAAGGACGCGAAGGCCACGAGCCGTTGATGTGAGTTTGAGGAAGATTGTTTCTAGTTGTGGCATAAACAGGCAATAGAGGATCTCATTTGCACATATTATCTCAGGTTAGCCGAGTTTGTTGTTATTCGAAAACACATAGCATTATTGTTGGCATGGATGTCTAGAAATTAACCTGAGGATGTAAATATAAATGTACATCTATTCGAAGACCGTTGATGTGAACTATCAAAGTAAACTGTAGATTAGCTTGATCACTGATAGTAGTATCTACACATTTATTTCCACCATAATTTGATTCCCTTGATCCAAACATAATACCTTAATAGATCAAGGTCCTAAGACAATTATATATGCACGTTTAATTTAGTTTATCATATCTTTACTCCAATTTAGAAAATTTCCAACAATGGACTATACCCGAAGAAAACAATATAATTCCATTTACTAAAGTCACATTTGATACTATTTTAATAGGACAAGGAAAATACCAAGAATCCTAATTCTATAAGAAATTGACAACAACCTAAGATTCTTCTTATACCAACCTAATACATTATTTTTTCCAAATAGAAGGATGGATGATAGTTCTACACCAACATTTGAGATGGATGTCTAGAGTTTGTTGAGAATCAAATGTGCTCCATGTTGAGGTTGGAGAGCCACTACTTGATGAGGCGCATGCGAATACGAAGGCGAAAGCTCAAACGAATAACGCTGCAAAATCATCGCAATCGCCATTTTAGCTTCCAACATAGCGAAATTCTGCGCGATGCATATCCTCGGGCCCCACCCGAAGGGGAAGTATGTGAGCTGCCCCGGCCCCTGTGCCGCCTTGGGCACGCCCTTGCCAAACCTCTCCGGTTTGAATTCCTTCGCGTCTTCGCCCCATATTTTGGGGTCGTGATGCAATAACATTAGGGGCACAATGAGCTGCAACCCCCGCTGGCAGATTAACATGTCCTAATCTACAATCCTTGTGAACATATCGGATGAGCGAAAACCCCGGTGGGTAGAGCCGTAGCACCTCTTGCAAGATCATGCCTACCTACATTGCCAAAAAAAGATCAAGAAAAGGTATTCTTATTAGAGTTACAAAATGTTAAGACGCATATTTTCCTTATAATAATTCATAAACCCTTAGTATTACTACGTAGAAAGAGATTCAAATAGGATCTCTCCGGCTCTTCCCATAATGTTAATTAAGATCCAATCTGATTCGTAGATCTCGATGATGGACGATCAAGATTGTTTTTCCAAATGGGATGTTGTAACAGATTAGGATTACCGAGCAAAACAAAAAAAAAAATGTAAAGAAAACACGTTTACGTGGTTCACCCAACAATGAGCTTGCTACGTCTATGGGCAGAAAATGAAAACAAATTGTATTAGGAGGCTAGGTTACAAACGACAAATTACAGCTCTCAAAGACCATATATATAATAGAGGCCCAATACTATGTACCATCGCGAGATAGATTCAATGCATATCAACATGGGATATGCTTTGTTATGCATTAGATAACTATGCTCTTTTCACGCATAACATAATGATCGATTATTATGCCTTTTCGCCTATAAAATAACTTTTTCTTTTTAATATTAAAGTTATGCTTGGATTTCGGTTAACATTGTGTGGAACAATCTAGTACCGGCCAATTGAAGATGTCACGCTAAAATGCAATAGAGGATCTGAATATATAACATATATAGAGTTAAAATACTTACAATTTTGAGGTTGTTTAGTTCTTGATGATCACATTCTCCTCCCTCGAAAACTTGCAAAACCTCGTCCCTCGCCCGTCTCTGCCACTCCGTGTGCTCGCCCAGAAGGATCATTGTCCAAACCAGCAAAGACGCAGTTGTCTCTTGGCCGGCAAAGTAGAAGAGCTTGCATTCTTCGATCACTTCGTCCATGCTCATTCCAAACTTATCTCCATGTTGTTTGATTTCTTTCGAATTGGATTCGAGTAGTAATCCCAGTAGATCTTCCTTGCTAGCTTCCCCAGCTTCCATGGCTTCGATTCTTCGCTTGATTATGTCGAGCAGGGACGACTTCACCTCCTTCGCGATCTCTTTCACTCTCCGGTTCATTTTTGTTGGCAAAAATCTGCACAAGGAGTTGAACTAAACACTTGAAGAAAGAAAAACAGAGATGTAAATATCCACTAAACTTAGATGTAAAGAAACATAGACATGGCAAAAGTAAGGCCCGGCCCAAGCCCAAGCCCATCAAGCTAGAGGTTAGGAATTTAGAATCTGGGGTGAACAAAATATCCGACATTTGAATAGTCGAACCAAATTAAACCGAAATTTTAAATTATGTTCGGATTTTCGGATCAGATCTGGTTAATTTTTCTCCAAAATTTGGGTCTCCGGTTTTATTCGGATTTTTTTGTCAAACGAAAAAAATTCCGAATTATATTATATATATATGGAATATTTTATTTTAATATTTCTACCCTAATTCTAATTCTATCATAAGACAATAAAAATCGAATATATATATATATATATATATTTCAATATAATATTTTTACTTAATAACTAAAAAATTTGGTCTAGGATATTCGAGCTTTCGGATTTTTTTTTTTTCAAATATTTTGAATTTTTCAGTTGGGATTTTGTCAATAAGTTTTTCGAATTTTCTGATAATTCGGTTTGATTCTAATTTTGGGACCGATTCGGACGAGGAAAAATTTGAACCGAGATCAGAATACTATTCGCTGACGAAAATAGGGCCGATCTCGTAAAAATTCAGCCCAGCCCAGCCCTAATTTCGGGTACCCCGAGCCGGTCCATCGGGCCATAAGAAGCTAAAATATTAAAATGAAGAAGGTGTTTTAGAAAAAGCACCTATAACCAGGGATGGAAACAGATCGATTTGCCTCCATGACATGTTGGGCTAATTCTTTTTGTAGTTCAAAAATCTTTCTCCCTTCCAAATAGCTACTTCCAAATGCAGTTCTTGAAATCACATCGCTTGTTAATGTTTGAAGATAAGGCCAAACATCCACCTCACAACATCCTTCATTTACAATCCCATCCCATTTCTTCAACATATCATCACAACTCAAGTAGAATGATGGAACCATATGCTATAAGGAAGAGACAAATTAGTTATGAAGCCCAATCCAAATTTTATCTCAATGCAAAATAATTAAGAAAAAGTCACCCATGTGCACGTCCTAAACTATCATTTACAATGAAGAAAAATGTCATTTGTTTCTATTCTATAACTCAGAAATTTAAAATTATTTATAGTAAAAAAAAAATATATCATTTATAGTGAATAAAATGTCATTGGTATACATACACAAGAGACCCCCTCTTAAAAAATTAAAACAAAGCTACAATATCTGGCTAATTGCTTTCTCATCGTGGCCTTCGATCCTAAAAACTCTTTTAAATTATTCGACAAAAACAGTGATGATATCTACAAATTTGTGAAAGAAAAAATTATCCTCAATTTCATTAACATAGATAAGTTTTGTTAGAGCATGAGTTAAGACATTGCAAGTTTAATGTGACAGTGACACGATCGTTTTAAGTTTCTACACTCACTATATTTTATATATTGAAGTTCTGCAAGGCACAAATTATGTAACATATATCATAGTATTTTTGGTATTTTATAAAATTTAATATACATGCAAATTTATTTTTCAGCACACCCCTTTATCGAATTCTGCAATCACCATACATATACATACATTTAAAGATTTACCTCAAGTTTATGAACATGAAATGCAGGATTGATTAATCTCCTATGCTTGGCCCATTTATCAGTTTCGAGTGTCACTAATCCTTTGCTCATCAATCTGATAAATGGACGGCCAGGAGGCTTCTGGAAAACATAACTCTTCGACACAACCTCTCTTACAAGCTTAGGGTTCATGACAACTACTGCAGGACTTGGTCCGAACCAGACAAAAAAATTCTCACCTGCAGTCAGTGACGGAGCCAGGATTATTTTTTAGGGAGCCCAAGTAATTATAATTGTAAAATATAATAGTATAATGTCACAAATAAAATTAGATACTAATACAAATTATAATGGTAGCCTAATGACAATGTTAAAAAATTAAAAATAATTTACTAATTAATTAATTGAAAATCAGATAAGATATTGCCTTAAAATAATTTAATTTACTAATAAATTATAATTCACGGTTATACTCATTAAATATAGATTACCTAAAAACATTGTTTTTTGTTTTTTTGGCAATTTCAATCTTTTTCACCAAATTTACTAACAATTTTTTTTATCAACTAACATGGCCACAATAGAGTTGAAAAATGTCTCTGTGAGCTTGCTTTATTATATGATTCACCGTTATTCTCATTAAATATAAAGACAAATATTTCTGTCAGGCCGGCCTGACCGTCAGGCCGGTGGTACTTCATGTTGTATGAATTGGTACTTTATTCAATATATATTGGTACTCTATATAAATGAACTGTGTTTTAAGTGGTACTTCATGTTAT
>JAYJMF010343007.1:0-12457 GCA_036873715.1 Salvia sclarea
AAAGTACCAATATATATTGAATAAAGTATCAATTCATATAACATGAAGTACCACTTAAAACACAGTTCATTTATATATAGAGTACCAATATATATTGAATAAAGTACCAATTCATATAACATGAAGTACCAACTGCCTGACAGAAATATTTGTCCTTTATTAAATATGTCTACTAAATTCTATTCAAATAATTTTTTTCAATTCTAAACAAATTTATTAATCCTTGTGGTGTACATTGATAACTATACAATATAAAACAATATATTAATTGACACGTTAGACGTGCAACGCACGCCCTCTCGGCTAGTTAAACTAAAATCAGCGATGACTGATGACCGCTAATTTACCGCAGGTCTCCTGTCCAAGTCGAAGGCACCATTTCTAGCGCAACACTGTCATCGCCCTACCTTTTTTTGTTTTATTTGTTTAATCTTATTTTAGGGTTTAGTGAGAATTGATTTCACAATTCTATGCTTGGATGAATGAGTTATACTAGGGAATAGTTGTTGTATATTCTAAAAGTTAAATGAAATGAGATTTTAAGAAGAAGAGAAAAAGGTTAAATGAAATGAGGTATATTTTGGAATATTCTTCTATAATGCAATAGTAGTTATAGTACGTCTGTGTCTCAATAGACTGAATGAAATTTTCATAAATATTGGAAAGAAATTTAAGAAAAGAAAATTAGACAACAAAACATCCTAATATGCAAATATTTACTCTTTAGTTGTGAATTTAATGTTAATGTCAAACAAAAAAGTAAATACTTCTCCCTATGTCCACTAAATATGACACCATATATTTGTGCACAAAAAATAAGAAAATGGTGTGTTTGTATGTAAAATGATGTAGCCACTTTTGTTGACTAATTTTTTAAGATAAATTTATTTCTTTTTTGAATTTGTAATATTACTAATGGGACGATCCAAAATAGAAATGATATCACTTTTAGGGAGATAGGGGAATTATATATTTGTAAATGAGTTGAAAAACTATTACTTAATAAACCAACCTATATAATCGAACCTGTACACATAATTGAGATGGGGAGAGTATATATTGTAGCCATCAGTTGAAGCATTCTTTTATTTCTTTCTTCTTGTTTTTCGATATAGGTTGATACAGTCTTCAAGATCCCAAAATAACATCACTTCCAAAATATATTTATATAGTTATTGTCTCTATTTTTGCTTTTTTGTCAATTTCAGCAATACTTCTCGTCAAAAGTAAAAGACAAATACTAAAATTTGTGAGTTCCGAAAACATAATAACAACTTTGGACTTGATTGAATTAATTCTTTTTTTCTTTTAACGTCTTACCTCTTTCAATTATTGACTTGGTCTTTTGTCTTCATCTAATCACCTAATAAACCGAAGGTAGTCATTTTCACGTGTTTTTATCTCATAACTTGAGTTGAGTTCTCGACTCTTGAGCCATATTGCTTTAAGATCGAGATGTGATGCCTTGTATTTGCGATGAACACATACAACTTTATCTAAAATAAGGTGGTTGGAGTGATTTTATCACGGGATGAATTTAAAATGAAAAAGGAAAAGATGCAACAATTTGATATAATAAATCTAATATCATTTGACATACTATTCTTTTCTATATGGAAAATAGCACTTGGTATATAAAGACAAAATAAAATTGTAGCCACAATTTTAATACATATACTAGACATTCGCATCAACTCGTGATATAACACCACTCGAGCAACCCTTTACATCTTATGTTCCCTTTCACGATTTCTGGTCCTCGAAAATTAAATACAATAGTAAAAGGACAACTAAAAACTAAAAGTATTGTATGTTCACCAAAAAAGTGCATAGTTTTTTTAAAACTTGTGGCTACTATTTATTTTTGCATAAGCAAAATGGCTACTTATCACTGTTTCCCCAAATGAGTATATAGGTCATATACTTGCATTATATTTTATTTAGGTTCCAGCAGTAAGTGTTCGTTATCAAATTATAAAAATTTAGACATTTTACTACAGCTCTTATTAAAAATTGAATTATATTAATTATGTTTAAGACTGTTTGTCTCTGACTATAACAATTCAATTTTTACAAAGAAAAATAAAAGGGCAATAAAAATCAACTTTAATGTACAAATCGAGAGTGTGTAAACTTGAGCCTTGTTGGGGTATTCTCCGGTGAGCAGAGAGTTAGTTTATCATTGAAGGTTACAATTTTTAAATTTTCATCGATGTTTTATTGAAAAATAGAGATTTTTAATGGTCCAATCTGAAATATATTGGGAAAATCATCTTGTGTTATCTTTTAAAAATTACAAAAACACGTTATGGCCGGAGAAAAAAGTTCCGTTATGGAAAACTACTATGAGCAATGTTCTAAAAATCGCAAGGCGTTGGTCGGGGGGGACTAGCGCCTAGGCGGACTAGAACCACAGAGCTTTTTTTTACTATTTTTACATCATGTACAAACTATATCAACATATATTATTCATAATTTTATTACCAAATTCATGACAAAAAACATAGAATATAATAATTAATAGCTCAATTGCATAAACTTCACAATGTTTACATGAACATCATAGTCTACAATAAAAAAATTCTAACTTTCAATACAATATCTAATATCTAATTTAATCCCAAATCCATCTAGTCATCCAAATAACGTCTAGAACAACTTAATAAGTATAAGTATCAATTAGTTCACACCTAGAGACTAATTAAGCTTTAATACGGCTAATAGCTAGAGTATCGCTTACCGCCTAGGCGGATTTAGCATTAGTCTGGCGGCGGAGTGCCGCCTAACACCTAGGCGGGTCTAGTCGGGAATTTTTAGAACACTGACTATGAGAGACTATGCCTTGAGAAAACTTTCCCCAAGTAAAACATACATAATAATAATGTTATGAATTAATTGTAATTTTTGGTCCTTTGAGATGTTGATAACTGCTTGATGAAATTATGAGGAAGAGGAAAGAAAAAGCAAGAAGAATAAGACTCTTGAAGCAAGACAAACTAAAAGGCTTTTAAAGCAGAGATTAGAAGATGAAGTATAAGAACTGCATGGGTAATGTATAACTAAGCATTCAACTCTTACAAATCACTAAATCAGTACAGTAACAGATCTAAACAGGTGGATAACTTAACAAAATTGATTGAGCAGATAAATTAGTGCTGCAGTTGCTCTGTAAAGAGGGGTTAAAATTCCTCACTAAAACCAAAAAGAAAAAAAGAAAAGCATTTACAGTCTGTCTTAACACAAATGTATTTGCAATTTCCTATCGATGGGCTTTTTGCCTTAATCCTCAATTGACTGAATCTCTCCCATCATGATCCTGTTGCTAACCACATTAAATCCTAAAACAGATGGACTCACTTTCTTCCCTTTCTTCCCCTTCTTCTTTCCGCCTCCTTTTGCGCCCCCATCAGTCGCCGCCACACCGCCCGTCTCTGATCCCAATCCATCTACAAAGTTTGAACTCATATCTCCCTTTCCTGAGCCATACATCTTATCATTGTTCTGGGTTTTGAAGGCAACGTCGAGAACATCCACAGGCAAAAAGTCTTTGTAATTTAGAAACTTGTCGATGAACTCATGGTCGGGATCAAAGGAACCGAGATTTTCTATCAGAAGCGTTTCAGCCTCCCCTCTCGATTGCTTTAAACAAAATTCCAGGAAACTTGTATCTATAACAAAGAATGAACAAAACATGCAATCAACACAATATCAACTGGGTAGGAGCATCAACAGAAGGAATTCTGATTATGTCAACTCTCTCTCTCTTAAGGAACTGCTGGCCATCAGCACAAAATATCAGGCAAAATTAGAAAAGGCAACGAGAGTGGAATGAAGAAATTACAATAAATACCTTTTGATCCAACAAGTCTGATGCACTCACTCTCGCACCATTCCTTGAAGTCTGCGGCCTCTGTAACGGTGTACATGAGAGATTATTTCAGTTTTACATTCCCTTCTGACAAAAACGAAAGGCAATTGCAAAAGTGCATACCTGAATTTTTATTCGAGGCATTCTTCTTCCCTTTTAGAGAGGACTGAGTGGAGGAAGCAGCTGAAGAAAGTGAATGCTCAACAGGCCTTCCACCAACGGATTTCTGTCGGTTCAATGAGCCTCCAGCATTTCCTTTCACGGGTGGGGTTTTGCTTCCCCAACTGCCCTGTGTTCCAAGTTGAGGATAATCTGACCTGCAGGAAATAGAGTAGAAACTCGAATTACATATTCTAGAACACATGCCATCAACCAAACATTAATGCACAAATCAAGAATAGTGCTGAATATATATTTTACCATCCTTCATGAAGTTATGAGAAGAATACTTGAACTAGAATATCAATGTGCTAAACAACAAAAGTAGTTCAAAGAGCAGGGCCACGAGGGAAATAGTCCCAAAAAATCAGGTTATGATTATTTAGAGACAGATTATTGGCCATTTCCTATTGTGCCATTAATGACATTACCAGCTTCCCAACTCTTCAACCAGATCATCAAAATAAGTGCAAGCTCATGTATAACACCTGACTGATGCATCAATTTAGCTGCTCCAACCACAGTCCATTTGAGCGGAACAGGGCAGACAGACAAGACTATCCACTTAATTCAGCTACCACTATACCCTCTTTTTCATAAAAAACTACCGTCACACGTCCACCAGGTGAAGAACAGTCTTCAACTGGTACAACTCAAGACAGACGAAAAGATATTTCTCTCTCCCATGGTATCTGCCATCACATGCCTCTCAACACCCCAGAACCTCCTTCTACCCAATCAAAATATCAACTTTGTGAAAGAACCCTTCATCAAAGACCTAACACGCTGGCATAAAAAAAGTATCATATCTATTCAACAAACAATTTACATGCAAAATTATAAAATCAATATGCAAAAAGTATGTAGGTCATAATTTTATCATGGAACATGGAACACATAATTTTCAAGAACTGTTATATTTCTGATATGTAGGTCATCATAAATAAAAAGAGAGGCATACTGTTTTGCTTCTGGTTTCACTTGATCCAATGGCCCCCAGAAGAGATCATCCTCCACTTTATTTTTGGACAGAGAAGAAACTTGTCTAGGGGATGCAGCCTTTGCAGGTGAAGATCCAGAGACCGACCATGAGGTTACACTTCCACGGGATGTTTGATTAGTTGCAGATTTCTGAGGAACTGGTACTGGAATTGCAGGTGCAGGTGCAGGTGGCATGGACTTTTGTTGTTCCTTTAGGATATCCCTAAGTGAAGTTGGCTTATGAGTCTTCCCAGAATCAGTGGACCAAGCAGGGCCAGGAGAAGGGCTTGCAGACTCCTCCTTCCACATAACAAAATCTCCCAAGGAAGGGCCTGATGGCACTGCCATAAAAGCTTCCTTCTCCTGCTGCATTTGCCGAGTAACTTTTACCTTGTCATTTGCACTTGACCCGACTGCCACATCAACTGTAGCAGTAGGAGCAACCTTAGTTCCGGCGCTCTTAACTTTAGAAGACTTTTTACGGCTCTTTTTAGTATCTTTAGCCTCAATAAAGTCATCATCAACAACAGCACTAATTTGTGAACTCACTGTTTTGGAAGGAACAGTCCAGGCAGCACTTTCAGAAAGTTCCATTTCTCTCTCGACTGATTTGGCAGCATCATCCCAAAACAGATCTTCAGCTTGGCTCTTCTTGCTCTTCTGAACTGAGGAACTCTCTGGTTTTAACTCAATGCTGGTATCCTGGTGAGTTACAATAGGTGCCTTGTTATCAGAATTCATAAATACGCCAGCCCAGGGAGTAGAGATGGCCACAGAGGTTAGAGATGTTGAGATCTCAGAAACAGCCACTTCTTCTTGTGCCCTCCTCCTCTGCTCTTCCTGCTGTATTTCTAACAATGATTTTGGCTTGAAACCAGGAGCAGGTTTCCATGCACGTCCAGCATGAGCGTGATCTGAAGCAGGCGCAGCTTGTCCTGTCTGATTCTTGTTCTCAACTGCTACCCCATCATCTGCAGAATTCTGGGACAACGATTGCTTGGCAAGCAAATCCACATCATTAACAGTAACTTTCTCAGTCTTACTCCTCTCCTTTTTGGAAACAGGTGCCTCGAGTGCATCTACATGGACAGACAGTGTTTCAGGTTTTGCCTGATGCCTGTTTGCCGTATCACTTTCTGACTTAGGATGTTGTGGCTTAGACGCACCCTTTACCAAGTCAGTAGAAACCTTCAAAGCCTTTTGCTTTTTGGATTTCTTCTCTACTGGTTTCTTTGCTTCCACAGCCTCAGGAATTTTCTTTTCCTTTACCAGTAAAGACTCACTAGTGACTTGTTCACCTAAATCTTGTGCATACATAGCCGATCTCTCTTTTGACGCATTAATATCTTCATGAATATCAGACGCAGTCAATTGCTGTTTAGCTGCTTCTGCCACAGGTGTAAGACTTAAAGTGACATCAGAAGTTGCAGCTCCGACAGTTTCATCAACATATGATGTATGTTCCAATGGTTTATTGTTAGTCACTTCTGACATAGCTATTTCTTCCATTCCATCAGTTCGCATAGAAGACATGTCCTGCTGCTTTTCTACAATTTGATGTGGCAGAGAGGCATTCCAATTCCTTTGTTCCATGTTATTAGCAAAAGTTCGATTTGGGGCATGCATAGAAGTTTCTGGACCAATATTTTGGCTAAAATCCTGTTGTGAACTACTGGGAGGGGCAGCAGGTAAGACAACATTTGCATTTTCATGCTGTGGATTTGCGGATTGCAGCTGGAGACCCATTTTAAATAACTCATGTGGTTGTTGATATGGGGCATGATCGACGTTAGTATTCCCTGCAGCCAAAACTCCAGCTTGCAAATGCTGAAATGATGGATCGCCTAGTCGTTGATTAGGATGCTGCTCAGAGAGCAACTGTGAAAGCAATTGTTGTTGCCGCATTATTTGTTGCTGTTCTTCCTGCTTTTGTTGCTGCTTAATAAGCAATAGCTTATCCAAAAGTGACGGTTGTTGTGGTGGAACTGGCACCTGAGATTGCAGCTGCAATATATACTGCTGTTGCAACAAACTTAGCAGTTGAGGATCTTGGGACAGACCAGATGTGAGTAGGTTATCTGGAGTTAATAGGTTGGATTGATTATTACTCAAGGATGGATTCTGCATCTGCAGCCTTTGCTGCATGCCAATTGCAGATTGTGGGGGGAAATTCTGAGAGTGATGAATGTCCAACTTATCCTGAAGCGGGTCCGGTCCCCCTTGGACAGGGAAATTCAACCAACCACCCATTCCATTGTTGACATTGGAGCTGGTTCTTTCAGCTATACCCTGACGGGATGACATTAAGTCCACATTCTGCGAATGATTCTGAGCAAGAGCATTGTCTGCAATAGAAGACAAAAGGTTCTGGCGAGCCAGTGAAGCATCACCCACTAAATCTGTCTTTGTAGCAATAGCAGCTGCATCTCTCCCTGGCCAAAATGGATAAGGACTTGGAACAGATCTCTGCCTCTCAAGCATCATCTTTTTGGCCAATAGATAAGGATCCTCCCCACTATTACCTCCCAGAGACGGAAGTGTGTTAGAATTATTTCCATTGTATCCCTGCATAGCTGCAAAGAACATTCTCGTCAGATTAGGAGAATGAGATGATGAAAGAACAAAATTGATATAATTAAGGCATTGAAGTGGCAGTGATTATACTGAAATCGTAACAATAGAAACAAGTTTCTTTTTCGGCTTGTTTAGATAGAAATATGCAAACCTTCTGAGAGAGCAAACTTTTCAAGTGCTGCAGGATTCATGCCGCCTGCCATGAGTGACTCCAGAAACCTGTTTTCAGCTTCAGTTGTTGAACCAGGTCTATATCTTGAATCAGCTTTTGACGTTTCAGCCTCATTTAAAACTGGGTGAAGATTCCCCAAGTTCCCATAGTTCACCCTACCAGATGTATCTTGGATTTCATTTGCCTTAGGTGAATTAAATCCAGGAGGGGGACGAGCTTTAGCACGCAAGTGTGGCATCACATCTCCAAGTGAAGAGAATGGACCATCAGCTGGTGCACTGGCTAAGCGAACAAGCAATTCTATGCCAAAATACCCAGCCTCAAACCATGTAATGATATCATTTCCAGAAAAAGGACCTTGAATCTCACCCTGCGGATCTTTATAGATGAGTACTAGGTCTTCAGGCGGAATCTGGGAAATTTTGCGAGCCTCCATCTCCCTGTCCAGCACTGCTGATGTTTGCCTTCTCATCATAGGATGATCACCCATCTGCCACTGAGGCCCTTTTCTAGTGTTAGGGGAATCCATTGAACTGTTCTCCAAAGCACTGTTAAAATCTCGCTGAACATCAGCAGATGACTCTCCCCAATCATGAGAAATAGCACGTGAGCGCTCTACAAAAGATGAAGATCTCCATGAACCATCATGCCCTGGGGCAGTAGACTCTCTGGAACCAAGAATGCTGCTATTTTCTTTCAAAGCTGAACAAATATGCATAACAATTTAAAATTAATGTTTCTTCCCCATCATACAGATAGAAGTAAAACCACACAGACGGTGATAGGTACTAGAGCACTCAACTCATCCAAAGGCCAAGTGAAATGAATAATAAAATTGCACAACAGCAATGACTTTACATGAACAAATGCCAGTAAATAAATAGATGATTCAGAGAAGATTCAGTGTCACCAAATTTGCTATATGTAAGTCAGATATTATATTAAATTATTTGTTTGGTTTAATAACATGCACTTGCTTTCGCTCGCACAATTATCAAAATAAACATAATGAATTTACCTTCAGCATTCAATTTGTGGTCAGAAGTCTGATAGTCCTGCACGGCCTCCACTTTTGCATTAGACCACGAATATATCTGCCTTTCATCAGTCAAACCTTCTGAATAACTTGTATAACCACCTTTAGCATTGTCAAACTCATGTTTGGAATCATCATGAGAAGCTGCTAGATCATCTCTACTCCCTGCTACAACAACAAAAAAACATAAACTGAATTTGCTATATATTGTCTGCTTTTACTGGCTGAAGCTAATGAAATACACACACTATAACGGATCTATACTAATAAAAAGCAATACCCAGCCTGGTTCTTCTAGAATGCATAAAGTCGGTAGTTGCTCGGGCAGCAGATCCATCTTTACTGATTTGAGGGGCACCACTGCTGACAATTTCTTCTTTCTCAATCCCCTTCAGGATAACCTACAATTGAACCTACACAATCAATTTTAAAATAGACCAGCCTCGATAAACTTTTGCAACCAATAGATAGCATGCTTTACCAATTCTTCCGGAGTTGGAGCACAAAAGGCCATGGGTTCCACATATTCCTCTTGAGTAAGAGAAGGTACGTGAATAACCCCCTCCAAAATTTTTGTGCAGGATCTCATATCAACCGACCTGTATATATCAATCAACTTCGTCCTGCTATACTTCAGAGTATGGGACTCACCATCAACACTATCTTCTTTTTCTAAGACAGGTCCATGTAACTGCAGATTACCGGCTATGTAGGGGGCGGAGTTCCCCACAGAGTTAACCTTTCCCCTGCCAAGAGAAAAGGTGGGTGCATGATTTTCTCCACGTCCTCTCCCATGTGAGAACACATGACCTTGTTTGTTTGGCGATGAAGCTTGGTGGTGAGGATCTGCTCTTCCTCGGCTATAGGATGAGTTTGGTCTCCATGGTCGAAAATGCTCCCCATCCCTCTCTTCCTTTGCATGAGCACGAGGTTGAGAAGACCCTTTGTCAAGAATTTGATCATTTTCTTTACTAGAATCCCCCCGCTTTTCACGCACAGCATCAACCTCTTTGTCATCAGGCCCCCAACGAGTATTCCATTTGCTCTCTCGGCGTTGTTCATGACCTTCTTTATTTGCTGAATCAGTCCATCGCTCTCCTGGGGTACGGCGCACTTCACCATATTGTTTCCCAGAAGAATCCGCCCATCGATCCACTCGGCGGTTACCGGGAAGCTCTCTTTCCCCTTCTCTCCATCGGTCTTTGCGGACAGAGGAATTGGTATCCCTTTCTTCATCACGCCAACGATCACGCCTACCAGATTCCGTATCCCTTATGGATGGACGGAAAACATCTTTCTTGTTCTGGTTATCATTCAAGTCCTCAACTGCTCCAGGTAGTTTTGGACTAAGATGGTTCTCCTGCACCAGAAAACCATGTGTTGTCGCATAATGAAGACATAGAGAAAGAATCATTCAAAATTATAATGCTGATCAGAAAATATAGCTCCAAGTAAAGAGTAAGAATGAATTAAAGAATCAGGAAAAAAGGACTGAATTGATAATAACATACCCCAGCAACCACTCCAGCTTTGTTCTCTCCTGGTTTTGGCAAAAGCCATTGTGGTGATAGCGGAATGGAATTGTCAGCTCCTTGAAGATCTATACAAATAAAAAAAAGAGACGGGGTAACTTACATTTTCTATTGAACCGAAAAATAACAGAAAACAAAATTTAGTAGGCTTTCTAGTTGTAGCATGCCTTAATATGTGTTAAAACAGTTTATACCAATCATGTTGTCACAAATTCATGAAAAAGGTCAAAACAAATAACAATAAGCAATGGTGAACCTAAAATGCTTAAGTGCGTAAAAAAAACCTGCTATACATCCTTTTGTATTCAACCAAATTCCAAGTCACTGGCGTCCTACTTAAACACTCAACTATCAGTTTGGAGTTTCGTGAACATGAAAACCAGTCAGGTAACCAAGTTGTTAGAATTATGAAATCAATATTTCAGAAACACCACTTGATGCTCAAAAGTGTCAAAGATGGAAAAAGCTAACAAGCATTTGTTGAGTGAAATAGATAGAAAAGCATAGACTTTACCCATTTTTTTCACACCAGAGCTTCCTACAGTCATTTGTATAATTTAGTTGCCATGAAAATTAATAGTATTGAACAACAAATGGCATTTTTGAGTAATAATTCTTCATGTTAACATTCCAAAATCAACATCAGTGCCAGTATACAACAACTGAAAAAGTTAAGGATAACTAAGTGGAGATAGTGACAATTTGACATTTGATAACCATATACTATTTCTAACAAGCCAGGCTATTTCTCCATTAGGCACTAATTTGGGTGTTACAGACTTAATGACATAAATAGTAGACGGAATAACTGTTTCCTGCTGCATTTTGCAAATGTAGAAGACACGTATGAAGAAAAAACAGGGCAAGTTCCTCATCAAGAGATACTTTAGAAGCACATCCCATGCTATTTAGAAGGAACGTGTAGTTCATGAATAGATAAATATTTTAAAGTTTGTATTTGAAGCACGGTAGAAAAGAGAACAAAAATGTTGTACAGTTCAACATCCTAATTCGTCCAGTTGTTACTGAAGAGCAATATATTAGTAATACATTTTTAACTTAGAGAGCTGACAACCGTCAGTCAAATTACTTGGCAAAGCTGTACTGAAATAAACATAATTATAAGAAAAAGGTTGAAAAAGGTGCAACTCCAATCGATTATACACATTAAACAGCCGCCACACAAATACTCCATTAGTTTAAACCAGAAAGATAAATCTTGTTTCCGAAGAGATGGCATGAAATAGCTACAACTTTGTAAATTTTCAAATTAATCAACCCCGCATTATTAAGGTTGAGAAGTTGAGACATAAACATATCAAAAGAAAAGCATTTTCAAGCACATTGATGAGTTTAACAAGAGTTAGAAAGCAGAAACTGCCATTGTTAATCCGAAAAAAGAAAATTTTGAAAACCCTAAACCCACAGTGACGCCCCAAACCGAAACACGCAACAAGGGCATCAATTCACGATTGAAATACAATACGAAAAGCAAATCACGTAGGAAACATCAAACGAAGAATAAAACCTCGGAAAAAAAAAAAAGAGTAATTAACAAAACGAAAATAAGAGGCTGTGGAGGCGAATGCGAACCTTTGGTGATCAGATTGGGGCGAGAATCGAACTGAATCTTGTCAGCCATTGATGATCGAGGTGGGAGAAAGAGTAAACTTGAGAGAGAGAAACAGACGACAAAAACCCTTTTGATTGACTGCTTGGAGGTGCACAGAATAGCCGAAGGCGGGTGAAGTGTAGGGCAACGGCAGAGGCCAAGATAAATCAGGAAAAGGAAAATATTGATGGTGTAGATTAACAACGCGTCGCCCCCTCGCGTATGTTAGCATTTTGGTGTTATCTTTTTTTCTATTTTTTCCCTATCTGAAGGCTTTTTTATCTTTTGAGAAATTACACTTGTTTCTTTTATTTTGTGTGTTTCATTTAGGGATGGTAACGAGTCGGATTTTTGAGGGTACCCGTATTTACCAAACCCTGATGGATCGGGTTTGGATAAGTATGAAATGGGTTTGGGGCGGGTATGGGTTTGAAGACTAATACTCATGACGGGTTTGGGTCGGGTTTGGAAAATTAGCCGTGGGTACCCGCTACCCGAACCCGTTTATATATAATATAGATTT